>VMBQ01000699.1:0-12020 GCA_007657795.1 Dreissena rostriformis | reverse complement strand
GTTAATTATGTCCTTGATTCAATGTCACTTTGATTATACCTGTTCTATATGGTATTATGGCATTTCTCAGAATCTGAAGAACAGACTCCAGGTTACACAGAACAAGATCATTAGGTTTATTTTCAGACTAGATCCAAGAAGTCACATCAATAAAGAATACTTTCTTCAGTTGGGTTGGTTACCTGTTGAAAAAAGAGTAGAACAAATAATTCTTAACCATGTTTTTAAAATACACTCAGGTTCTGCCCCTTTTTACTTGAATGAGAATTGTATGCTAGCCAGTACTGTTCATAACCATAATACCAGATTCAGCAAAGGGTCATGTTATAGTATCCCTAAAGTAAAAGGGTTTGGCAAAAAGTCCTTCTCATATATGGGATGTTCTTTATGGAACAGCTTACCAATTGTCATAAAAGATTCCCCCAACTTACAGACATTTAAGGTTGCATTAAAAAAGCATATTTTTAATAGCTTATAGTTTCTTGATAAAGCCTGTAATCTCTCTGTGATGACTATTATTATTCAAATGATGTGTATTGTTATTCAAATGATGTGTATTGTTATTCAAATGTTAATTTGCTAATTTGACCACCCATAAGAACATAGTAGTTGTGCCTTGCTAGGACATGTCATCATTCATCCAGGACCACAATGGAAATAAGGAATTTCACATTCCCTTTTTTGTGCTATCCTGGGCATATGAGTACTTGCCCTGGTACACTATGATAGTTATTAATATGTGTTGCAACAATTTCTTTTTCTAAAAGATATAACAAGAAGCAATAATTATGTATTTTTTACCAAATGATAGCTTTCTAATTCCTTTTAAGCTCTTGTCTTTTAGCTGATCTGTGATATTTGCTTTTGTATTTCATAATATGCAGTAATTTTTAATTATGTTGTGTACCATGCCATATATATTTAATATACTGAAATAAATCTATCTATCTAAATCTATCTATCTATCTATCTACTTTATAAATCGGATACAACAGTTGGTCCATGATTTAGGATCAAATCCGCTTAATATAAGATGTTTGATGTAGTAGTAGAAGTATGTTCAGGTGCTTTTATACCATTTAAGAAGATACACACGTAAAAAGTAAACGTAGTAACCTTTTTATTAAAATGATTTTTAATACAATTAAGAACAAGATATATTTTCATTACAAAGGAACTAATCTATTTACAGGTGTTTCAACGTCGTGTGAATGGATCGGTGGATTTCTACCAAAACTCCTCCTATGAAAATGGCTTTGGAAACGTTCATGGAGAACACTGGCTAGGTAAAATGTTCTGGGACCCAACTGCCTTCCCTGAATTCATTACTATAAGTTGTGTTCTGTATGTGTCCGGCTTTGAATATTAAGAAATAATACTAGCGTGCTATAGTTTGTTGTCAAATAAACCACGGATTATAGTTGAGATGCGTATGGTTAAAATCAAGAGTGCAAACCACAAGTAATTTGATGCTATGCATATACACTTTCGGTTGTGGGTTATTAAAAAACAAGTAATTGCCTTTATAGTATTTTTCTATTATAACAGGGTTTAAATTGAGTATAAAACCTTATGTGTTTTTTCAAGTTATTAAACTAAATTATGATTTTTTACTTTCTGTCCGTTCTTCGTATATATGAGTTGTGTAGGTAGGCATCGAAAATCAAAGAAAAAGAAAACAATTGGGTTAACTACTGTAAGACATTGTCAGTTACAAACTCTAAATTTATTTTCCCATTTTTCCCGAAACCATTTATTTACACATTTTGCTTAACTAACATAAATATTTAGCAGGCAAAATAAAGAAATGCATTACATACGCATTAATGATAGCAAAATATGTAAAAATTGCAATAGAGAAAATATGAGCACATAGGTGGCATTATCTCGCCTCGGAAACCGTGAAAAACACGGAGTCGTAAATCGTGTTTAAACGAATAAACAAATTCTTGATTCAAAAATTGAAAACGTATTTAAGTTGAAAAAACAACATTTAAAGTTCAATCTTCATTTGCACGGGCGCACGCTTTTCACAAACGAATATGATATTACTATTCTGACGTGAAGCATTAAAGATGTCGCATCAACTTATGAACATATCTTATTTCTTGTACAGTTATTATTACTTGCTTACAGGTATTAATCACACGCTCTACATCAGTTGTGGTCGAAAGAAATTTAGCCCGAAATAGTTTATATTTCTCACCTAAGCAATTATATCCAGAATATGTTTAGTTGTACGCACATTCGCCGGAAACGCCCAAACTGACGAATATGTTCAATGTAAAGCTACGTTCGTTAAAGGTTAAAACGTTTACATCATACGTACTTTTTCGTGGGAAGTTTCGCCCATTATCATCAACCTAGGCTGTTCTGTCGATTAATTATACTCCTGATTTTGTCGCTACTCACGTTTAGTCTCAGAAATAAATAAGTTGTTAAATATTGCATATCGATTTTAGCAATGAACCGGTAACAACAACAACGAATAAGACACTATTTCAGGTTTGCAGTCGAGATATCTATCGTTGATTCACAGAACGTCAAGAAACACACCCTACCACGTGTTTACACATAACTATTGGGTCCTTTTTTATTTAGTGTCTCATGTTCATTTTGATTGTACTGGAATCAATCAGGCCTTAAATAACTGCATTTGCTTACATAGTATTTCAGCGCCAGATTTGAATTGATACAAACATAGCAATGTCATATCGGGGGTTAATTTATGGGCTCAATTCAACCTAGCGTGTGGTTGAAATGCTTAAGTTCCGTCCATAATTATCATCTATTTGCAAGTTTGCGCTAGCCGTGTGAAAATAATTAAAACATGTTTGAGTTGTAGGTTAATCAAACAATTATTTAAATAAAATGAGTATGTATTTTACGCGTCCATACTAGGTAATGTAAAACGATATATAACCAAAATTGAGTTCACTGCATATGTGTTTATGATGGTATGCATTTGAATATACTCATATTTGAGTTGTGTATCATTTGTTACAATATCGCATGCCAGCTGTGTAACCGTTCAACTATACATCCGCATTGTACACTCTTCTGTTGAATAGCATTACGATTTGCAAAACGTTAAACCATCAAAGGGACTTGTTAGAAGATTAGTAACATGACAATTTCAAAATGAAGTCAAAAGTTAAGGTTAAAATTATATTCGACAACGTTAAAAAAACATAACTGACTACGAAATGTGAAACAAAAAATCGGTTCGTTAATGGATAATTATCAACTGCAATCGGTACAAAAAGCGTTTGTAACGATCATTTGACTTATGGGTCGTTTACTTATACAGCTGTAAAAATACGGTTTTACGTTTAAAGCCTGTATGATACAGTGGTAGCGTGAACGGATTTCTTATCGAAGCCCCGGGTTTAAATCCCGGAAATACAATACCAGTTTCTATTATTCGTTTTGTTTTGCTTATCTGTAACTATACCCAATATACAATATATTATAATAAAATAAAGAAATATACTAATAATTTGTTTAATGTTAGCTCACATTTCCTCTAGTGACAGCCATTTTGGTTGCGTTCAATTTTCCAGTTGCATAGTTGAACGAAATTAGTATATGTTATGATCGGTAGAAGTAAAATACTCCGAAAACATATTGTTAACTGAATATTAAGTATACTACGTTATAAACTTATAATTGAATTGTTTTTTTTTGTATTCTATTTGTATGCTAGTATATCGATTTTAAATTTGAGTTTCAAAACTTACATTTTATTTTCTCAACCAAATTGCGTGCATGTATATATAAATCCGTTTATTTACTAGTACCCACTTCCATATGTTATGCTACATGATTTATGCACAATGCATAATTCAACAATGTTAATCTGTATCCATATTAAATATCGACATATAACCTTTTTCGGAAACAATTTACCCTAGTTCGTGCGATTCTTCTGTGCATGGCAGTTATTTAACTGTGGCAAATATCGCATGCTCGACTATACAGTTAAACGAATGATACAACCAGTAAACAACATGTATAGAGTACAAAAAAGGGTTCATATACATTTTGAAAGCGAGTATAAAAACTACGGTGGAAATGGCAAATTAACCATGACCTGATATTGCGTACTCTTATTATCGCCAGCACAGTTAAGTTAAATCCTTAAAATAATTTAGAATAATTATTCTAACTCTTCGCAATCGGTAAGATATATGTAAACAATGTATTTCTCAGGTTTAAAGTACATCTTTGCCTTGACCTCGAATGCAAAGACAGAACTACGGATCGACCTGATGGCGGATCCACGGCCTATGAAGTGTTTCTTCACTTCCGACTGTCGGTAGCAACCGACTACACGCTGCATGTGGACCCGGGGCGTGGAATTGCTGGTTAGTTGTATACCGTCGTTTGATTTACCTAAATTGCGGATATAAAGTAGATCTTGTGATAAAGATGAAAGTGAACACTACTTTTACTTGTATACATAACAAGTAATCAATTGATAATATAAATATAATTAATGAACACAAGTATAACCCTTTCGACGTCTCAATTAAGTATCAAAGACACTTAGGTATTGTTTTGGTAATTGTGTTTAAGTATTTGACATCCCCAACACTTTGTTTTATAGGTGATAGTGGAACTGGTTTATCCTATCACAACGGGTCTCGATTTTCCACATATGACCGCGATGGCGTACACGGCTGTGCCCAATGTCGTTATGGAGGATGGTGGTATTATTATTGTGCATACGTTAATTTGAATGGCCTATATGTGACGCCTGGAACAAAGGGTACTTCCAGCTCGGACTCTGGGATCATATTACGAGTTTAAACAATGTATATCAATAAAAGAGATTAAAATGATGTTTAAACGAGGTTAGAATAGAATTCAAAGAGTACTTGCGTAGATTTATAAATACTGACCAACATAAGCTGTAACATACTAATTGAGATATGATAAAATGTTAGAAATGTGTGGCTGTTTATTGATTTAATTCGTTGCCCCTTTTAAGAGGCCAGAAGCTTATCAATTATGTACATACTTGTTAACGTCTTCGTGTTTGGAACACACATGCTCAATGTTATCAAGCACGCTATCTCCTTATGATTGAAACAGCAATTACGATCGTTCGTATGCACTGTGTTAACTTTAAGAAACCTGAGTATGTATATAGTTGTATATGTTTGTGCAAATCGTACAATATGCATTAATTGAGCGTAAATCGACGAGTTTTATAACCGCTGTTCGTTATCAGATACTAAATTGCATATATCACAGATATGTGCGTGTATGTACATATATAAACTCTGAGTAATAAGTCATTTTGATTTGTTTCTAGTTTTATATTATGTGTTAAATATTAATAAAGCATAACAATTGAGAACATTATGTTGTGCATTATTTTTTGTTTTAACTACCTAACGGATAAAACACGAAAAACACATCAAAATGACATGAAAGCAAATAGTGAATTTGTGTTGCAAAGGTAATGGCTACGTTGACTATATAAACAGTTGTTTAGACATTTTTTGTCAAGCTTGTTTACATGTTCTCTAAATTAAGAATATACTTGTGTTCTTCATTGTTATACAAAGAACACTGTACAAGGCAATACACACTACAACTTGCAAGATTCACATGATATGACATGCATAGAGTTTATGAAGGCGCGAATCGTTCCTGTAGTGAACACAATTAAAGTGAAAAGAAACAAGAGATTTAAATAACGTACAGCTCTACTATACCTACGTATATACACAGAAGGTTATTGGAAAAAATGGGCATAACGAAATATATATGCATTAACAAAAACTAACCACGTTCGAATCAGTTTGAACTGAAAATGGTATATGATCAAATACTTAAGTTGTTAGCAACTTTTTGAAATATTAAACTTCTTCAGAAAATGCGAAAACCTAATGAATTGATATTCTGCTTGTATTTCATGATTCACAGCTTCTTGTTTTGTTTTTGTCATGCAAAAGTTCCTGAACAATGCTGACAATTCGTGTTTACTTGAGTAATCTTTGAAACAAACAATTTTTTTTTATAAAATGAATGACACGAACAGAATGCATGTATTTAGTACATAATGAATAAAAAAACACCTGCCAGTATTGAGTTATTGTTATTGTATTACTTTGAAACGTATCAAGCTGTAACATAATCAATACGAATAAATGATTCAATGCATAACTTAGGGATATGAATTATAAACGACTGTAGTTTATAAAGAAGTACATGTAAGATCTGTGCGGGACACATGCATTATATGGTAGTTTTATGTCACTGAAACTTCAGAAATGGTCTGATCTGTCTAACCATTCCCATGTGATTTATTAAACCAATGTAGACATTAATAACATCGACGTGCCGGTACAGTAAACCGTGTGTTTGTTCGTTCAATATAGTACATATGATATTAAATACAAACACGCTATTGTACAAAAAAAATTATAAAGTTATATTTCAAAACAATATTATAGAATATACTGCTCGTAACTGTGTCAATATTGCGCTTGCGCCTGTCTGAACCATTACAGAACAATACATAGTTTATATCATAATTTGTTATTGAATAATCCAAGGTCTGAAGTAAAGATGCCTATGAATTGAATCACGTGTGCAAAGCACGAGCAAGTTGATATCACACACCTTACAACCTGGCCTTGTGTTATTCGAAATGAAACTATGAGAGGAAATATACTATTTCAATTCTAAAACGATCTTAGAATTAAAAACGCATGAGAATTTAGTCCGCCATTCTTTCTATGACGTTCTTTTATTACAATCAATTTTACTTTCGGTTTGAAGTACAATACAACATGAAAGTGTTTTACACTTTTGTTTTAATGGACTTAATCAATATATCAATTGGTGAGGGGACGGACGAGTAGCCTGGGGTCGTGGATTCGTTACAGAAATTACGTCACACGAGATAAGTAATATATTGCTTAATCAATTGAATGAAAAAAAAAATGTTCTGAAAGGTTGTTCGGAAATAAATGTAAGTGAAGGAGCAAATTATGATGATATGTAATATAAACGATAACACACGGCAGTAGCATATTGGTCCTCGGGCCGTTATGTCGGCAGCGGTGTGAATATGGACTTCCGACTCAGCCCTGCCGTTTGTTATTGTCTAAATATTATCATATTACATAGTGGATGATACGTTCAAACATACTGAGCTAACATACAGGGTAATAACTTTTAATTTACGGGTAAATATTATTATATATTTTACTACAACATCATGATTTTCTTACATTCCGTTGAACATAAAGAATAAGTTAAAATATATCGTATCGGCTGACCGGAGCTTATCAGTTCAGGCCCGGTCACACCGCCAGAACTTGGCTGGAGCGTTCCTTGAACGGTATGAAGAGGGGCCGAATTTCGGCAACGCTTCTCACCGCGCACAAAATGGGGAAAAAATCGAAAACACGGGCGTTGCCAAAGCGGTGCACCGCTGAAGCCAGAGTTGGTTTAGCGTTGGTTTAACGGTAGCGAGCGGAAGCGAGCGTTGGTTTAGCGGTGACGCGAGCGTTGATAGAGCGGCGTTCTGCGCATGCGCGCGTCGGCTCGGCGGGAGTTTAAAGTTGGTATAGCGGCAAACCGCTTCTGACTACGGAACTGAACGGATCGCTTTGTAAACGTTCTGATAATTTTTGATAGAAGTCGATAGTTGAAGTTCATCATACCACGTAGACAGAAGAAGTGGAAGGCTGGAGATGGAGAGGCAGCAGCCTCCAAGAAGATCATTACTGAGCAGGCAGCTGAACCAATGGAGTCAGGTAAATATAGGTAGCCCACTAGTTGTGTCAAGAAATATTCAACAACTGTGAAAAAATACTGTTATGTATTTTACTTCAACATTTTTAATTTATAATTCATTTGTTATATTTTGCAGAGACCAGTAATGCCACACCAGAATCCACTGCTAGCACAGCCACTGTTAACACAGCCACTGCTGCAACAGCCCAGGCAGGGACAGCTATTGATGAAGGTAATCGCCAATAGAAATATTAAATAATCTTTCATTCACGTTGACATTGTTCATGTAATATTCATTTGTTATATTTTGCAGAGACCAGTAATGCCACACCAGAATCCACTGTTAGCACACCCACTGCTAACACAGCCACAGCCACTGCTACCACAACCCAGGCAGGGGCAGCTGCTGATGAAGGTAATCACCAATGAAAATGTATGAAATGTAGTGATAATGATAATAATGATAATAATAATCTTTCAATTACGTTGACCTTGCTTATTTATTATTCATTTGTTATTTTTTGCAGACTCTGATGACGAGCCCGAGAAGGCCCTGACACAGGACCAGCCTGACAATGAGGAAATACCACCCGGTGATGACCAACCTGAGGAGGGCCGTGCTACTGCTGGTGCTGAAGGTAATGATAATGTGATAATATGCAATGAAAAATCAATACAAATTGATCTAAATAATATATGTTTCATTTATACATTTATTATTTCTATTCAACTGTTATATTTTTCAGACTCTGAACGGGACGATGAACAGCGTCAGCCGCAGAAGAAGTCTCGCCGCAAGGCCCTCCTGCTCGACAATGACACTCAGGAGCAACTCATCGAGTGGGTCCGGGAGCACGAACTTTTGTGGAGGAAGGGGGCCACCGACTACAAGGATACAAAGAAGAAGACGGAACTTTGGACCAGGAAGGCAAGAGAGCTGAACATTGAGGAGGGAGCTGAAGTTCTCAGGACATGGTGGAAGTCAGTCCGGGACCTCTACGCTAAGCTTATCTGCAAGAAGTCTGGCCAGGCTGCAGCGAACTTGACGGGCAGAGAACTGTTCATCCAGAGGAACTGCGCCTTCCTGCACAAGGAGGTCAAGCCCAGGAAAGGCCAGCCACTTAGAAACATACCCCTCTCACAGGAAACTTTAGCAAACCAGCCTCCAAAAGCCCAGCCCTAGGCGTCGACCAGCATCTCTCGCCAGCCTTCCCACGACGTCGAGGATCAGGAAGAAGACGAGGGATCCCTCTCGCTCATTGAAACTCAAGCGGCACTCACGAGGTCCCAGGGCACCCCACCTCCACTAGCTCTCTCCTCCACCACCACCAGACCACGCCGTGCCGCCACCAGAGCCGAGCCTGAAGACGCCCCTGCTGGAGATGAGAGATAGTATGAAGGCTACCAACGCCCTCCTGGAGAGACTGGTCCAAGCCCAGGAGATCAGCCATGCACGACAGCCCTTCATCACGTACATGTCCCAGTCTCTCCAACAACTACCTGAGGCCCAGTACCAGCTCACAGTTGAGAGAATGACGGCCATCCTCCACGAGATTCAGCGACCCATCCCCCACCCCTCCCTCCAGCTCACACACCTCCAGCATCAGTACCTTCACCCACACTCACCTTCTACCAGCAGCAGCCGCATTGCTACCAGCCCCAGACTCAGCATTACGGCTTCCAGCAACAGCCTCAGCCTGAGCACCAGCCTCAGCACTTCCAGCAATTGCAGACACCCAGAGGCAGCCAGCCATACTCCACCCCAAGGAGCTCCAGTGCAGGACTCATGTTGTCAGACATGCCGAAGTTTTACTCCTTTAACCAAGCCAACATGAGCGCCGTCAGCGAGGGGTGGATTGTCCAGGACCTTCAAAGGCAGGATATAAATGCTTCATCCATACCAATCCCCGCCACAGCTCAAGGGACTAATGATTTACTGGCAGAGATAAGGGCCACCGTTGAGTAGAATTGAGACTGCTTGTGATGTGTTGAAGGGACTGCTCAGTTATTTAATGTGATTTTTGTTTAAGGGATGAGCTTGCAAGCTGTTTTGATGTTTATTGTTTTTATGTGCACTTATGTGTTTGGGTGGTTTTGAGCTATAATAAACAGCATTTTTATTAAACTATTATTGACTACTTTATTTATTGGAATTTCTAACTTTAAAAAAAACCTTCAAGTATTAAACAAGACATGTTTTAACCCATTAAGACCCAGGCTATTTTTAGAGTCTACCTCTTTGACTAAAATTACCAAAAAGACAGCTTACTACAGGCTTAACGACTTACAAGACCCCATAGTACTGAAATCATTGAAAACAATAGAGCATTTGCTCCTTTTTGGAGCAAATGTTTTATTTATTACAATGGCATCAGAAACTGAAATTTGAACTGGATTAAACATAAAGTGCTTTTATTAATGTAATATGACATCAAGAATGAATCGTATCACAAGTTTCTTTATTAATCTCATAACATTTCAAACAAACACAAGTACAATTTGTTCATTGCATGTCCAATACTGGGGCACCATTAACGTTCGAGTTCCTTTAACAATGACAAATAACATTTACAACAAAGTAATCAACATATTACATGTATATGGACAATGCACAAGTGTATCCTCAGTGTTCTGCGCAGTGTTCAGTTGATAGCCACCATTCTTTCCTGCCAGTCCACTGATCCTGCAGGGGAGTTGCACCTATGCTTGAGTAGGTTACGCTGCCTCTTCCCATTACGCGAGGCTGTGTTTGGGCCTTGCACGACGATAGTGTCCTCCAAGTTCCGTCCTTCTCTCCATGCCCCAGGCTGCAGGTTGCCATCTGGTTGTGCACGGTCCACAAGTCTGTTCTGGAGCACTGGATAGCGGGTGCGCATCAGGTTGTGGAGGATGCAGCAAGCTTCCACGATGGTTCTGACAGTTTCATGGTGATGTTGCATGGTGGTGAGCAGAATCTGGAACCTGTTGGCCAGGATGCCGAATGCGTTCTCCACGACCCGTCTTGCCCTGGACAGCCGATAGTTGAAGATGCGCTCTTCATGGGTGAGCTTTCTGGTGTTGTACGGCTTCATGAGGTAGGTCCGCAGTGAGAAGGCGTCATCTCCGATGATGAAGTAAGGCACATTCTGATTGTCATTGGGTAGGGGGTCTGGCTGAGGAAAGGCATGAATCCTGTTCTGGTCCAGCCCACGATGGAGATCACTTTCATTGTAGATCTGAGCGTCTGAGGATGAGCCATTGCCTGAGACGTCAATGTAGGTGAACTTGTAGTCAGCATCCACCATGGCAAACAGGATCACGCTGTAAAAGCCTTTGTAGTTGTAGAATTCTGAGCCAGAGTTTGGAGGAGCTTTACAGGCCACGTGCTTGCCATCAATGGCACCAACTGTGTGGGGAAAGTTCCATCTCTGGTACCATTTGTCAGCCAGGTCTCTCCATCCTTGTTCAGTTGTTGGGAAAAACAACAATTCATCTGTGTACTCCTCAATGATGGCCTTTACCACTTCTCTAACTACCACACTGATGGTGTTGTGGGGAACCCTCCAGGCGTATTGCATGTTTCTGTAGGTGTTACCAGAGGCCAGGTGCCGTAGGGTGATTGCCACTTTGAGACCAGGTTCCAGGCTTGGTCGGTAATTGGTGTCTTGTTTGGTCAATCGGGGGGTCAGCCTCTGTACAACTTCATCAAACATGGCTGGTGGCATCCTCATAAAGTGATGGAAGGCTCGTGGATCCTCATTCCTCAGCTCCACCATCAGCTTGTGATACAGTCCATGTTCAGGCATTCTCAGTATCCACTGTCTGACCCACACAACTCTGTCTCTCCTTCTTCTCTCTCTTCTCCTTCTGTCAACAGCTTGTTGCAATCTGAGGAGGTTCTGATTCTGCTGCTGGACTAGTGCACCAATCACAACAAGTGATACCAACGCCAAACCAAAGTTCATCACTGCAATGGATCGCTACTTCAACGCCCGACACCGTTCCAGCAATTCCGTGTCCGTTCGAAAAACGCTCACAACCGCTCCACCAAAGTTTGTGCAACGTTTTATCACCGCCCGGGCAAAGCTGGCGAAGCAGCGGTTGTCCAACATTGTCCAACATTGTCCACAAGATTTCTGCGTTGGGCTTGCGGTCCCAAACGTCCACGAACTTGCGTCTAGCGGTACCAAACTTTGACTGAGCGTTGGTGGAACGGTGGTGAACTTTGTCGGAGCGGCAAATTACCCGCTCCTCACCGCTCGCAATATTTTGTGCAGCTCAAA
>VMBQ01000698.1:228182-248138 GCA_007657795.1 Dreissena rostriformis | reverse complement strand
GTTCACTTAGATAAATAACCAAATCAGTTATTAGAGCGGTTTATACATCATGTTGGTTTCCAATAACATATTAAATATCAGTATAAATACTCACTATTCCAAATCTGTGAAGTTTCCAGGCCCGTATCCATATTTCCGTTTTAAAAGTAACGTTTTCACGATTTAACTGATAATTGAAAACTTAAAGTAGTTACTTGTTTGTTTTGTAAATAATAGCAACGCTCTGATCCAACATATTACATAGTTCATACTTTGACAAGCTGAAATGTGCATAATCGATTTGCAAATGAATTTTGAACTTGGTTACTATATAAAAAATAGTATTAATTAATAGCGTAGTATAATACCGATGTTTACTTATATATATATATGCAGGTTGCCGCAACACAAAAACATGCACAATTTGTTTATTCGATGATTTTAAACACAAAATACTCTTATTAATTAAAACGAAAAGCCCGCCAATATACGCTCGATATATTACAAAAATTACTTGAACTTTGCACAACAAAGATACGTATTGTTGGTTCATTTTACGTAGAACATACGCACATTTTATCCAGTAGTGATCATTGAAATGAGTTTCTTTTATACCTAATGATAAAATATGACATTTCTGCGGTGAAATAACAGCAGTAAAAAGAACAAAATTGTTCTTTTCACCGGTGAAAAGAACAAATTTTCGGAATTTCTTTTTCTATTTTTAGATTATCATATCAAGTAGTAGATCTTCACGAGTGGGGAAAACACTTTCTTTGTTCATATGTGAATAAACAAATACCGAAACCTAGATAGTGTGTATGCCGTTTCGCCGTTTTGTGTTTCAAACGTAAACATGTTTGCGTTGAAAATATTACATGCATCATAATATAGCAAACATCAAACACCGGAAACTATTTCAGGACAGAATTCATATTCTTATCCACTACTTTTTAGAACATAACACCAACCATAAACATGCAATGATTACAACTTGGATCATCACGTTGGAACGGTCAATGCAAAGCATTGGGGTTTATTAAGTCTTGAGTAAAAATATTAAAGTCGAATAGTTTGAGAGAGAGACTCGTTTCGAACGATTATATAAAAAGCATAATCATGTAGACAATTGAACTGGTAAGCATTGCATAAGAAAAAAAAGTTACAAACAACACATACTGAAAAATGTGCAAGGATTCTACTTGTGAATGCATAGGCAACCGTTAAGCCTAATAATGGCAACCAATGCGATGGGTTTGCACTGCGAGGAGTTTGGAGCTATAATCGTGAGTTTGAACGTAGAGTTAACTGCCTGGGACACCGTTTCAGACCCGCTATCAAAGNTTTGTTTTTGGTGTGAAGTCCACATAATCTACTATATAATCATTGTATTGCACTCTCACTGGTGTGTTTCCTTGTTTTCGTCCTTAAGCGTATTACAACATGCAGACTGCTGTGTTGTGCGTGTTTATTCTGGTGACCGCGGGGCTGCAACTAATCACAGCGGACCACCCAAAACTTATGAATGCAGCTACAGATGTACAACCACATGGTACGTGCATAAGCTAGGGCGTATCAACGTACNATGCAGCTACGGATGTACAACCACATGGTACGTGCATACGCTAGGGAGTATCAACGTACCTCTTGATAATAAAAATACAACCATGTTTATGTAAAATACGTTGTGCCTAATCATGACGTACATGTTCACTACTTTATGGATTTTGTTATTTTGTTCCAAGAATCAAACATAACAAAGGTAAGTCCCTTCCTGTATAACTAAGTAAAACTAAGACCAAGTATTTTTAAATATAAATATGCAAAATTACTGAACTTTAGAGGTACACAAAGCTTTAAACATTTTCGCTTTGCCCTTTGTTGGAATTTAACCGACATGATACAGGCCTCGGTGGTGTAGTTGAAATGGAGTCCGCCTAGCGATCAGACGAACTCGAGACCGACACACAATCCTCAGACTTTTGATTCAATCGAGCTCAAAATTTTTGGCTGTATTTAACTGACGAAATATTTTACACCTCTCTCACTTTCTCAGTATTTTTTTCGTCAGGTTGCTCAGTGTTCATGTTCGAGGGTAAGGGCGACTTCAGGGTACAGCGGAAGATCTACTCGACGCAGAATCCGGATCACTTCGTGTTCGCTCTACGGCTCATCAAGCGAACCTCCTTCTACAAGTGCGAGCCCCAGGAGACGCGCTACGGCATCACGGATGACGGGCACAGCTGGTGGGTTGACCGGGGGTGCGAGGCCATCTTCGAGGTCACCGAGTGTCCCAACAACGGGCTGCTGCCTTCACCAGGTACTATAAGTATAGCTTTACAATTTTTGCCTGTGAACGTGTTGTTTGTGTTGTTTAATTCATTCGCCTTTTAAGAAGTACAATTATTTCAGTCAAAATCACAGCAGCATAAAAAGTCAAAAATATGTTTCTTTCAAAAATCATATGTTACTTTTAGGAGGCGTTTTATGAAACCATTTTATGATAAACATAATGTGCACATGTTTATTAAATGATGCTTCTGAGTTAATTATCCATCCGTTCCTTTTTATTGTCTGAAATTCTCACGTAGTTAACAATGCACTTATCTGTTGCCAGAGATGTTATTAGTTTTTAAGTTATAGAATGGTATGCTTTTGTCGAATAAGACATTATCCTTGAACTCACGTGAATGAAAAAATACCGAAATTATGTATGCCGCTTCGCCGTTGTGTGTTACAAATGTAAACATGTTGGCATGGAAAATATATCATGCATAATAATATAGCAAAATTATTAAACTCCGGAAACTATTTTAGGACAGAAATTCGTATTCTTATCCACAACTTCTATAATATAACACCGAACCATAACATTCAATCGTTACAACTAGAATCGCCGCATTGGAAAGGACAATACATAGCATCGGGGTTTATATAGTCGTATGTAAAAATACTAACGTCAAATAGTTTGAGAAACAATCGTTGCGAACGATTATATAAAAAGTCTAATAATACAAGACAAAAAGTAACAAGCAACAAATACTGCCAAATCTGGAAGGACTCTTCTTGTGAATGAAGTGGCAACCGTTAACCCATAGGAATGGCAATCACTGCGAGGAGTTTGGTGCTATAATCGTGAGTTTTGACGTAAAGTTAACTCCCCTGGACCTCGTTTCAGATCCGCTGTCCAAGCTGTACGAGGAGATTCAGCGCCGCCTGGCGGACTCCACCAGCAACGTGGACCTGAGCGCCTGGAACACGGACTCCTTCATGAACAGGTGCGTGTCTCTAGGTCGCAATATACCTTTAACAATCCCTATATAATGTTACGTAAAAGCCACAACTTTAACGAAATTCAAAAGCAACATTTTGCACATTAAGACCCTAATAACCGTAAATTTGCTTAATGGGCATTTAAAGTTGAACGGATTTAAGTAATAAAAAGATATGTTATGTGGTATGCAAGAAAGAACTCGACACAAAATATTATCGACTGCCTTTGCACCTTCTTTTTTCGACCGTTTTCTAATGGAACGTAACCCGCCTCAGCGCAATATACTAGTATTGTACTTTATCATATTTCAGTCATTGAGTAGTGAACTGTGAAAAACAGTGAAAATGCCTTCGAGCTAAATATGTTGATTTATTTAGAGAGTATAGCCTACATGACTCAAGTATAAGGTGAAATGTTACCTCTAGCGGTCATAATAGTGTTCGTCTATCCTGAATGTATCTTTATCAATATTCTTTAGCGGTTCTGTTAAAGTAAAGTTGAAAACGTAAGTCGAACTTTGAAATTTGAAGACCTTCCTGTATGCAATAAGCTGTTGTTTCAGTTTGAGCATTTCGACTTTTTTTATTTTGGATCCATTTATTTTGTGGAATACTGTAATTTCAGAGTATGGAGTTAACTGTTTTCTTAGTTTTATTGAATTAATTGTTCGTAAAAAGTTTAATATTTGCATAATATCTGTCGGATTTTTATTTAAAAAATCTATCTGATACACATTCGGTAGTATATTTAACATTAAACATTAAACTATTATGTTACGCATAACAAACAAATGTGATTGATGCTATATATTGCTCTTCTAAAATTCCATTCCAAGATAAATAGCATTCCGTACCCAAACAGTTCAACTGTCGCCTAAACAAAGCACATTGCAAACTTTTCGATGACTTTGAACAATAGGTTCGACGCATGGAGGCCCATCGTTCAGACGAAGGGACGTTAAGCTTGCTGTAAGAAGATTGAAGTCAGCACCGCCGACGGACAACAATGACGTCACCACGGGAGCGCTACTCAACTCCAGAAATGCACGTGACACGTGTTGTTATCAATCTTAGTTTTGTAGACTGTTGTTATAATACTTTTGAAAAAAAATGCTTTAACTACAATAGCATAAAACACGATTGATAACTATCCTATATTTATTTTCGGTTTTGTCCGTGCACGTGTTTAACAATATTATTCACAACATTATAGAAAGGAATGGCGGTATTCTTTTATTAATTTTACCCAGTACAAACACTGATGTATTCATCTAGAGGACACTTCACGATTTAGGTCAGTTTCAGGTTAATGTATGCAAGATATATAATAATCAAAATATTAATAACTATGTTCTCCTTTATACATATTGTAACAACAAGAATATGCACTCACACGTGACGTTATAATTAGTATTCACGTTTTATAATTAACACACAAATTTGAAAATTCAGTATTTCGTTGATTGCCTGTTTTAGCGGTCAATTCAGTTATTGCTTTATNAAAAAGTCCGACTACACTTTGTAACATGAAAACGACGTCAAAACGACGTCAAAATTTAACAACTCGGCGTAAATTCAACACATGACGTTTGATAACGTCTGGATATATTATGTTATAAAATCAAACTGCATTTACAACGAAAATACATTAACATTACATAAAACAATAGTTTGAATATTATTCAACAGCTTGTGGTTAAGAATCAACACAATATGTAATCCACTCAATTATCATTTTCGGACCGCTCTGTTTTGCCATCCGATTCGCAAATGGTGTTTGTGAAGTGTCATTTGAACTTGACTGTTTGCCTAATTTGTTTTTGCGCCAGCGCCTTTGATATTCAGTAGATTTTCTTTTACGTTGCTCATCTTTTCGTTTTTTCTCTCGTGTGCGTTCCTCATCTTTTCGTTTTCTTTCTCTTTCATTTCTTTTTCTTAAAGCATCTGATGATATTTCAGTATTTTCAAGTTTCGGTCTGTTTTTCTCATAAAGTTGGTGCCTATATTGTTTTTGACGTTCTTTTTTCAGAGATTTTGCGTTAGCGAGCCTTGTTGCTAATTCGAGCTTATCTGTAAAATGAATTGAAAACGGTAAAAGCTACGGTATAAAAAAGTACATGCGTTAATTTTACTATGTTCTTAAAACATTAAATCATCCGAAAATGCCTCCACGTTCAATACTCTGTTTTATATCCCTTTAAACTAAACAATTTTATTATATAATCAAGATTGTAACTTAATTATTTTATGTTACTGTACTGTACTGAGAAGTATTGCTCAATTAAATTGCGACAAAGCTGGACCGCCATCTGTTAAGACTTGATCTTCAACTCTGCGCTGAACAACGCATCTCATTTAATCAGAACTTAATTATTTTATGTTACTGCAAGGTACTCTATACACTGTACAATTGTGAAGTACTGTTCAATTAATTAATTTATATATAATAAATTGTGATAGCTCATCATGACCCGTATCACGGTATGTGTAAAAAGACTACAACAGTATGCAACGTCGAACGTCGTGTCGGGATTTTGTACAAAAACGTGACATTTTGGGTACAAAGTAAAACTTGAATAACTCAGTCATTGATGACTCTATCTGGACGAAATTTCGCATGAAGATTTCATACAAAAAACGCGTGTCTCAATTTTTGTATTTTGTCAAAAAATGTAAAAATTGAGCGAACTATATTGTTTTAAAAATTTGGAACACTTAAAATTCGAGCTTTTTGTCATTTTTGTGACATTTTTGGTACAATTGTAAATGGCGATGAGATGGCCAGTTTTTACGCTATGAACATATATCTAATATGAATCAAATTTTAGAAAAAATTGCATTTCTAAAATGTTATTATTTGTTTTCATTATTATTTAATGATAACGTAATGGAAGTGCGAAAATCAAATTAGAAAAAAAAGTCGCAAAAAAATGCGATCTCTACAAAACTTACCTCTCTCTTTTTTCGTCACCATTTTTTATCTGTTTGACGGGTTGACGTGAAAATGACGTCATGAAATCTTGGACGTCTGCCGCATCAGACGATATATATTCCCGCCGAATCGAAAGTTTGCTTCGGCGGAAAAATAATGTTTTCCGTATTACATCAACGTTTTATGTTACATCTCTACAACGTTTTTGAACCATTATTGTAATTAAAAACATAGGTTTTTCTTAAATGTCGGTATGTCTGTTATTTGTTTTCTATATTGTGAAATGCGCATTTTTCAGCTGATTCGTTTGATATAATTATAATGACGCTATGTTAAAAAATGAAATTTTAAAAAGAAAACATGTACATCACATGCGCAATTTTCTAGGTGGACGGACTTTTTGACGTTACGCCATGGCGTTATTTTGTTATTAATTTTACCCAGTAAAACAAAACTGATGTATTCATCATGAGGACAATGCACTATATAGGTTAGTCTCAAGTTAATGTATGCAAGTTATACAATGGTCAAACTATAAATAACTGTGTCCTCCTTTACAAATATTGTAATAATAAGAATATGCACTCACGCTTGACGTAATAATTAGTATTCACGTTTTATAATTAACACACAAATTTGCAAATTTCAGTATTTCGTTGATTGTTTGTTTTGCGGTAAATTCAGTTATTGCTTTATATGTACTAATGTTGTGTAGCCAATGTTTATATACAACATTGTAGCATAGTCTGTGTTGATACATTTTACAAAATGAGGATGTAAGTGTGCTGTGAACTACTTGTCAATAAAATATTTTTATTTTAATAGATTTATTTGTGTTTCGACCAACCGTTAGGATTGGAACCATTCAATTATATACACTATTTTTATTGCGTGAAATAAAGATTATAATTTATTACAGTAACCTTCAATGGAAAAGAAGTTTTATTTACAAAAGTGCTAAAATACATATAAATAATGCAAATGAAAAACAAAACGGCTTTAAAATACGGCATATGAGACGTTACTAAAACGCAAAAAAAAAAAATGCTCGATATATGAAGCGAAAATCCAAGCGGTGAGTGGCAAAACGACAATATTCACATACAAAAGCCTAGGTAAAATATCGCTGAATAATTATATGTGTTTTCGAGACAAAAGTTACTCGAAAAACCGCCAATCTTGCTATAACTTAAACACTACTTTAAGAGTCTTCGAGTGTTGGAACGAATTTAAGAGCATGGCTTAAATATCCAGCTGTTATGTTTGTTGTGTCTGCGCATGAAAAGATAAGCCAACAGTGTTCTTCTCTTTAAAAGCACTGACAATGGGTAGTTAGTTTGTTTAAACTCGATTGAAGCGAAAGCTAATGCTACATCAGAAACTTTAGAGTCCTCTTCCTGGGTTCAACCAGTACTCGGTGTCCGAGGGAAATATCTTAAAAACGCTCATAACGTAATGCAAGAACCCGGGATCGCTAGACGCTAGGCGGACACCAGTACGCCACCACAACCGTTGCATTACAGATTGATAAAAAAAGGATCCGAAAATCGTCAGAAAAATTCTAAAAACGCTTTATTCGCCATTTGTCATATCCGGCTGTCATCACATCTTTCATCGGCCCCCGGAAAATGTGACTTTAACAACGAGACATTTTTTCTTAGCGCTACGCATATATGGACGCAATTTTATCATATTTTATCATATTTTATCATATTTTTACGTATTTTTGGGAGAATCAATACGTTCGTATATGTGTGGACACAGAATGTTGCTGAGTTGACTGATTCTCCAGCCTAAAGTGTCTAATAAACATAACGATAGGATGTTCAATCTTCCAAATCTTTTTGCAACATACTTATCGTTATATGCTATAAAGTAATTGTGTTCAAATATGATCAAATGTAGCTAAAATATCAATAACTCGACATAGAAAACTCGTACAACAAAAAAGAAATGTTATGATCGGCACTAACATTTATGGTCGGTCGGGTAAGTGATCAAAAACAACTGTTTATACTAAGGATAATATCTATTTAAGAGAATAAGTATGTTAAAGCTCATCAACATGAACCGGACACTGCGTTGTTTGCAAAGTTATGAAGAAAACAACGATGCACTATACCTTGTTCATGATGGGCAAGCTCTAAAGGACCTATTGACAATCTAGACTTCAGTTATGTATTGTGTTAAAACAGTATCAAGGAAACTTGTGAAATGAACGAGTGATTGTAAAAGAAAATCTCCCACTTAGACTAAGTGCATATTCGACAGAAATCTATCAACAATTTCGCATCTATAATATAAACTACTGATTTTAAACAATTAATGAATATTCCTAGTGTTTTGTTGTTTTTTTGTTTTTTTTTTGCTTTCTTTAAACTAATTCGCAATCTTGTTGGCTAGTAAAATTGATGAATCTTAATAACATCATTGATATAAACAATGATTTATGTATGGATGTCAAATTGCGTCTTTGTTCAATACAATAAATATAAGCAGAATACTCTTATATATGGATTAAAATCATTTTATTCAAACCATGCAGTTAGTTACTATCACTACNTTTTATTCAAACCATGCAGTTATTTACTATCACTACGAAATGACTTAACCTTTAGACATGCAAAACTAGTTCAGGGAGTATGTATTACAATAAAAATGCGTTTCTTGATTCGGTACATACATATATCAGCTGAGACATAGGGCGCACATTTACTGTCAATAAGTGCGTAAGTGGTGGACGGATACATAACTCTCAGAACACGCACTATTTTAACAAGTACTCTGGGGTAAGTGCATCTGTCTAGAATGTGTTTTTAACGCTCATTTCGCCTAGACGTTGAAAAGCTTGAGCACGCAAACATAATTGTACGAAACGCGTAACACATTTTTCGGAATGAGTAATGGCCAGTTTCAAGGGCACTCAAAAAAGCGATAAATTCAAGATGTTTGTTCGTAGATGTCAGTGCTTGTAAATAATGATATTTTCAGTCGACGTCCTTGTCCCGTATAAAGAATAGTGTTTTACACGCGGTCAAGAAAGTTCTACGATTGGTTTAGAAAGATTACAACAGTCAGATTGTCATCAATTTACATAAAAGACTTGCATGGAACGCGTTTTTCTTAGCCCAAAACGTGCATGATTAATTTGATTGTACTTGCATCTCATTAAATAAATAATAAAAAAACAGCCAAAGCTAGTATAGAAAGAAAGAGCTAGTTCGTTTAATACGGGTAATGTGTATCTGAATGGAACAGTTAATACTTTTATTCGGAGACGGTTTAGATAATGCGAGTAAGAGACTAGGGTGGAATTATGACGATATAATTGAAAGCTGATGTCACAGATCTGGAAAGAATGGGAGAGCTGAACGATCAGGGAACAATTCTGTCTACCAATTAGAAAGGAAACGGAAAAGGTTACACGTGAACAGTTTTTCGAGGATTCCACCAGTTTTCTTTTTCAGTTACAATTAAATCAAATGAGCCCCACTCTGGGAAAACCGGCCTTAATGCAGGTGCGTAAAGTATCGTCCCATATTAGCCTGTGCCCTAAATGCCCACAAGATCATGTGGGACGATACTTTCCGCATTTATGGATTTTTTCTTTTAAAGTGAGTTTCCTCTAAACCAAAATCCAGTCTATGCGGAAAGAGTCGTCCCTGATTATCGGACTGCACAGGTTAATCTGGGACGATGTGCATTAGGCCCAGTTTTCCATAGCGCGGCTCAAACGTTAGTACATTAGTACGTTGGCTGAAACAATAATATTGATTCTGGAAATAAATATTGAAAAGAAAAAGTTCTTTCATGGATCTCTGTCGTGTAGGAAAATTAATAGTGACTAATTGACATGAAAAGCAGTTCTTAATGACACTAGCACGCTGTTATGGTGCGTATCTAGTTATGCAATGGACAAGAAAAAGATAGATGATTAAAAATTACAAATATAGATTATCTGTGTAGAACTAGACACATATAGACAGTTTAACGGTATTAATAAAGTTGTATGATATCTTTTGAGTCAATAATCGAAGCATAGCATACCTTTAGTTGGTGCAAATAATGAACAGAAAGTATATTAGTCTCGTAGTACGTAAACAATTATTCAAAGGAAAAGCTAGTAGTTCTTTAGGGGGTCATAACCTTCTTGTGAGTAGTTAGCAAAAACAGTTTATAAATATTTAAATGCTTAGCAATGCAAAAGAAAAGGCTGATTGTATCGGTAGGTAATATATATTTCTAGTAAGTGATAAAAATGAACAAAACATAATGACCTGTACTTATTTCTCGGTATACCAGGAAATAACATATGAACAAGTACAAGTGGTGTGTCAAATGATAGCTTATGTTTGTAGTAAATTGTGAATTATTAACATTAAAAAATATAAAAGTATAATCAGAAAAGACGGTTCTTGATATACGATACAAAATATGATAACAATATACACTTCTATTTAAAATAAGCCGGAACACGAGGGTGATGAATAGTAGCTCTTTTGAGAAGCATGTTACCACTCAACCAAAAACTCTGACAACGTTTAATGTTTTATCCACATGAACCATATAAATCTACAAGGTATATTTGTGAGCTATCATTTAAGTATTATTTGACATTGTAAAGGGAAAGTATATGCCAATCATTTTCAACATAGTTAATTATAACATGTAAACAAATGACAGATACCACAAGGATGTGTCAAACTAATAAGTTTTAAATATAAATATGATGCATCGGTTTAAAGTTTGGCATATTGCATGACATTTAATAACACAAATCTGAGTTTTGTTATCGTGATTGTTTTATCTTTCTTGAGCTGCGAAGGAACAAAAAACGTATGCATAATAGCAACTTGACATTCATCACGTTTGCACATGTGATGAAACAGCTACAAAATGTTTTTTGCAAATCTGGTAAGACATTCTGCAAGAGTAATATTTCCGCTTGGGCGCAATCACTTATAGTCGTATTAATATTGGTTTATTTAAGTTTTTAGATTGTTCTTAATAAATTTTGTTGTTGCAAAATATTACAAGAAAATGAAAGAAATAAAAGACAATAATAGCAAGCAATTTATATTGAACAAGTTCACAAACACATTTTCAAATACACTTAAGTTAACTCATAATACAATTTTACTTCATTATTTNATTCGGAGACGGTTTAGATAATGCGAGTAAGAGACTAGGGTGGAATTATACGATAGAATTGTAAGCTGATGTCACAGATCTGGAAAGATTGGGAGAGCTGAACGATCAGGGAACAATTCTGTCTACCAATTAGAAATAAAAAGGAAAAGATTAGCTTAAACGTGAACAGTTTTTCGAGGATTCCACCAGTTTTCTTTTTCAGTAACAAATAAATCCAATGAGCCCCACTCAAAATAAAAATATCTTTGTAGAAGTAGATATGGTTTATTCAAGATACAATAGACATACAGTCCGTGAGTATGCATGATATAGTAACATAGTAACATATATAAAAGCATGAAATGTGATCATTGTTAAATTTCGTAAGTTGTGAAATAAAGTATACATATATAAAGTTGAACGTCTTTTATAAAGTTGTATGATATATTTCGGGGTCAATAATCGAAAGCAAAACAATGTACATTTGTACTTCAAAAAACATCCAATGCTAGCATACCTTAAGTTGGTGCAGGTAATGAAAAGAAAGGATATTAGTCTCGTATAAAGTAAGAAATTATTCATGGAAAGGAAAAGCTGGTAGTTCTTTAGGGGGGATGGTGTATCATAACTTTCTTGCGAGTAGTTAGCAAATACAGTTTATAAATGTTTTGATGGATATCAGACATATTAAGTAATGCTTAGCAATGCAAAAGAAAAGGCTGGTTGTATCGGTGGGTAATATATCTTTCTAGTAAGAGATACAAATGAACAAAACACTATTACATGCACTTATTTTTCGGTATACCAGGAGATAGCATATGAACGAGTAGAAGTTTTGTGTCAAATGATAGCTTATGATTGTAGTGAATTGTTAGTAATTAAAAGAAAAAAAATAAAAGTATAATCAGAAAAAAAAATGTTCTTGAAATACGATACAAAATATGATAATAATATACGCTTCTATTAAAACATAAGCCGGAAAACGAGGGTGCTTAATAGTATCTCTTTTGAGAAGCATGTATACCACTAAACCATAAACATCTGACAACGTTTAATGTTTTATCCACATGAACCATATTAATCTGCATGGTATAGTTTTGCGCTATCATTTAAGTATTATTTGACATTGTAAAGGGAAAGTATGTGCCAATCATTTTCAAAATTGTGAATAATAACATGTTTACAAATGACAGATACCACAAGGATGTGTCAAACTAGAAACTCTGTTTGGCAGATTGCATGACATTTTATAACACTACTCCGATTTGTATATCATGAATGCTTTATATTTCCAGCGTGGCAAAGAAACAAAAACCTTATGCACTGTAGCAACTTGACATTCATCACGTTTGCAACATTTTTTGCAACTCTGATAAGAGATTCTGCTAGAGTCACATCACCGTGTTGGGTGCAATCACTTACAGCCGTATTATTCTGTTTTATTTTAGTTTTAAGATTTGTCTTTATAAATTTTGTGGGTGCAAAATATTAGAAGAAAATGAAAGGAATAAAAGACAATAATAGTAAGCAATGCATATTGAATAAATTCACAAACACAGAGTCAAATACACTAAAGTTAACTCATAATAAAATTTTACCTGACTATTTGTTACATTCATTTGTAGACCTTAACTTACAACAATTTCCGTTGTTTTGGCAACATATATTTATAATCTAGAGTAATTAATAGGTGTTGCCAACACGAAAAGAAACAGGAAATATTAAGAAAGTGTGCTGGAACGCTGAATCATCCAACAGGTGTTTACGTAGTTATTAATTATAGTATAAGTACAGGATGTTGCGGACAAATTAGGTACAAGTCGGACACCTGTATCTACAATCTCGTTTATTAATTTATTTTACTTTGCTTTGGCGTTTAAATATAAATCATAAAGAACCATAACCATAAACATGTATTCAGATATTCGAAATGAGTAAAGGAAGCTACAAACATATGAGGTGTGCTCTGAGAAGCCGGATTTAAATGCATGTGCGTAAAGTGTTGTCCCATATTAGCCTATGCAGTCCGCACAGGCTAATCAGGGACCCCACTTTCCGATTTAATGATATTTTTCGTTTAAAGAAAGACTTTTCTTGGAAAAAAATCCAGCTAAGGCGGAAAGTGTCGTCCCTGATTAGCCTGTGAGGACTGTACAGGCTAATCAGTGACGACATTTTACGCACATGCATTCAACCCCCTTTTCATAGAGCGAGGCTCATATATTATCTTTGTTTATACGATTTTTCCGTTTTGTGATGAGCTTTGTATCGGTTTAATAAATAATTGAACTTTTGTTCTGTTTTTGTATGAATGTTCAGCATATTGGCGCAGATTAACTGGATTCGACAGTTTTATTTAAAAATCTGTCTTTAAGGAACTACTTATTCTCCAGGTTAAGAGTCAGTAAATCGATGTATTAATGCGCACCGCTCGTTGATCTATGATGCGTAATTTGAGTACATGTTTATGCATCTGTTTATGAATAGATTTTCTTTCACAGCTGCAAATGCTTATATAGCAGGGTATTGTAATTGCTAAAGTAATAGATAAAACTACACAATTCACTCACTTGCTTAAGTGCATCATTTTCACGCTAACAATCGTTGAACGCGATCAATGTTTTGACTATGTTATTTCGTTTTGTTTTTGGTGTGAAGTCCACATAATCTACTATATAATCATTATATTGCACTCTCACTGGTGTGTTTCCTTGTTTTCGTCCTTTAGCGTATTACAACATGCAGACTCCTGTGTTGTGCGTGTTCATTCTGGTGACCGCGGGGCTGCAACTAATCACAGCGGACCACCCAAAACTTATGAATGCAGCTACGGATGTACAACCACATGGTACGTGCATACGCTAGGGAGTATCAACGTACCTCTTGATAATAAAAATACAACCATGTTTATGTAAAATACGTTGTGCCTAATCATGACGTACATGTTCACTACTTTATGGATTTTGTTATTTTGTTCCAAGAATCAAACATAACAAAGGTAAGTCCCTTCCTGTATAACTAAGTAAAACTAAGACCAAGTATTTTTAAATATAAATATGCAAAATTACTGAACTTTAGAGGTACACAAAGCTTTAAACATTTTCGCTTTGCCCTTTGTTGGAATTTAACCGACATGATACAGGCCTCGGTGGTGTAGTTGAAATGGAGTCCGCCTAGCGATCAGACGAACTCGAGACCGACACACAATCCTCAGACTTTTGATTCAATCGAGCTCAAAATTTTTGGCTGTATTTAACTGACGAAATATTTTACACCTCTCTCACTTTCTCAGTATTTTTTTCGTCAGGTTGCTCAGTGTTCATGTTCGAGGGTAAGGGCGACTTCAGGGTACAGCGGAAGATCTACTCGACGCAGAATCCGGATCACTTCGTGTTCGCTCTACGGCTCATCAAGCGAACCTCCTTCTACAAGTGCGAGCCCCAGGAGACGCGCTACGGCATCACGGATGACGGGCACAGCTGGTGGGTTGACCGGGGGTGCGAGGCCATCTTCGAGGTCACCGAGTGTCCCAACAACGGGCTGCTGCCTTCACCAGGTACTATAAGTATAGCTTTACAATTTTTGCCTGTGAACGTGTTGTTTGTGTTGTTTAATTCATTCGCCTTTTAAGAAGTACAATTATTTCAGTCTAAATCACAGCAGCATAAAAAGTCAAAAATATGTTTCTTTCAAAAATCATATGTTACTTTTAGGAGGCGTTTTATGAAACCATTTTATGATAAACATAATGTGCACATGTTTATTAAATGATGCTTCTGAGTTAATTATCCATCCGTTCCTTTTTATTGTCTGAAATTCTCACGTAGTTAACAATGCACTTATCTGTTGCCAGAGATTTTATTGGTCTTTTAGTTATAGAATGGTATGCTTTTGTCGAATAAGACATTATCCTTGAACTCATGTGAATGAAAAAATACCGAAATTATGTATGCCGCTTCGCCGTTTTGTGTTACAAATGTAAACATGTTGGCATGGAAAATATATCATGCATAGCAATTATTAAACTCCGGAAACTATTTTAGGACAGAAATTCGTATTCGTATCCATAACTTCTATAATATAACACCGAACCATAACATTCAATCGTTACAACTAGAATCGCCGCATTGGAAAGGACAATACATAGCATCGGGGTTTATAAAGTCGTTTGTAAAAATACTAACGTCAAATAGTTTGAGAAAGAATCGTTGCGAACGATTATATAAAAAGTCTAATAATACAAGACAAAAAGTTACAAGCAACAAATACTGCCAAATCTGGAAGGACTCTTCTTGTGAATGAAGTGGCAACCGTTATCCCCTAGGAATGGCAATCACTGCGAGGAGTTTGGTGCTATAATCGTGAGTTTTGACGTAAAGTTAACTCCCCTGGACCTCGTTTCAGATCCGCTGTCCAAGCTGTACGAGGAGATTCAGCGCCGCCTGGCGGACTCCACCAGCAACGTGGACCTGAGCGCCTGGAACACGGACTCCTTCATGAACAGGTGCGTGTCTCTAGGTCGCAATATACCTTTAACAATCCCTATATAATGTTACGTAAAAGCCACAACTTTAACGAAATTCAAAAGCAACATTTTGCACATTAAGACCCTAATAACCGTAAATTTGCTTAATGGGCATTTAAAGTTGAACGGATTTAAGTAATAAAAAGATATGTTATGTGGTATGCAAGAAAGAACTCGACACAAAATATTATCGACTGCCTTTGCACCTTCTTTTTTCGACCGTTTTCTAATGGAACGTAACCCGCCTCAGCGCAATATACTAGTATTGTACTTTATCATATTTCAGTCATTGAGTAGTGAACTGTGAAAAACAGTGAAAATGCCTTCGAGCTAAATATGTTGATTTATTTAGAGAGTATAGCCTACATGACTCAAGTATAAGGTGAAATGTTACCTCTAGCGGTCATAATAGTGTTCGTCTATCCTGAATGTATCTTTATCAATATTCTTTAGCGGTTCTGTTAAAGTAAAGTTGAAAACGTAAGTCGAACTTTGAAATTTGAAGACCTTCCTGTATGCAATAAGCTGTTGTTTCAGTTTGAGCATTTCGACTTTTTTTATTTTGGATCCATTTATTTTGTGGAATACTGTAATTTCAGAGTATGGAGTTAACTGTTTTCTTAGTTTTATTGAATTAATTGTTCGTAAAAAGTTTAATATTTGCATAATATCTGTCGGATTTTTATTTAAAAAATCTATCTGATACACATTCGGTAGTATATTTAACATTAAACATTAAACTATTATGTTACGCATAACAAACAAATGTGATTGATGCTATATATTGCTCTTCTAAAATTCCATTCCAAGATAAATAGCATTCCGTACCCAAACAGTTCAACTGTCGCCTAAACGAAGCACATTGCAAACTTTTCGATGACTTTGAACAATAGGTTCGACGCATGGAGGCCCATCGTTCAGACGAAGGGACGTTAAGCTTGCTGTAAGAAGATTGAAGTCAGCACCGCCGACGGACAACAATGACGTCACCACGGGAGCGCTACTCAACTCCAGAAATGCACGTGACACGTGTTGTTACCAATCTTAGTTTTGTAGACTGTTGTTATAATACTTTTGAAAAAAAATGCTTTAACTACAATAGCATAAAACACGATTGATAACTATCCTATATTTATTTTCGGTTTTGTCCGTGCACGTGTTTAACAATATTATTCACAACATTATAGAAAGGAATGGCGGTATTCTTTTATTAATTTTACCCAGTACAAACACTGATGTATTCATCTAGAGGACACTTCACGATTTAGGTCAGTGTCAGGTTAATGTCTGCAAGATATATAATAATCAAAATATTAATAAATATGTTCTCCTTTATACATATTGTAACAACAAGAATATGCACTCACACGTGACGTAATAATTAGTATTCACGTTTTATAATTAACACACAAATTTGAAAATTCAGTATTTCGTTGATTGCCTGTTTTAGCGGTCAATTCAGTTATTGCTTTATGTGTACTAATGTTTTGTTTATATACACCATTGTAGCACAGTCTGTGTTTGTTAATTTTTAAAAACGAGGATGTAAATGTGCTGTGAACTTCTTGTAAATAAAATATTTATATTTAAATAGATTGGTTTGTATTTGGACCAAACGTTAAGATTTGAACCATCTAATTATATACACTATAATATTATTATTGCGTAAAGTATAGATTGTATTTTATTACATTAACCTTTAATAAAAAGGATCTTTTATTCCCAAAGTGCTATAATACATACTTATAACACACTTCTTTTCAGTTCGCCAAAGACCGACACATACATAAATGTTTATACTAATGTATGATATTCGTTCTTTTGTAATAACAATAATGCAAATAGAATATAAAGTTAAGGCTTGTAAATACGGCCTTTGAGACGTTAATAAACGCAAAACAACTCAGTTAACCAAGCTCTAGTTTTGCACGTTATTTTTTATTTGTTCATTCTTTCGATATAAAGCGAAACTCCGAGTGGTGAGTGGCAAAACGGCAAATGGTCACATACAGAAGCCTAGTTAAAATATCGCTGAACGCTTATATGTGATTTCGAGGCAACTATTACTCCAAAAAACACCAACCCTGTTATAAATATGTATTGAAAACATATAGGGTAACTCGCCCTTGAGTCGTTTTCGCCCTTTAGTCGTACATTTTTATCATTGTATTTTGTAAAGACGAGTTGAGTTTGACATGATTTGATACTTTGTAAAAAACACTCTACCCTTAGTTTTTCAAAATTAATATCATTTCTAAATAAAATGTTATCAAATATTTTCTCACGATGACATTGGATATATAGCAGTATTAATATCTTCTGGTGACGATAAATTCGGAATTTTCATTTATCGGTTAGCTTTATACCATCGGCAATTTGACCAGATGCATTTCACAGCATTCGCCAAAGACTGGATATTGAAAACATTACCGTATTCTGTAATAATGGAAGGTTATTTTATGTGGTTTGTTCTATGTTATAGATTTTATAATAAAATATGTGCTATATCTAAATTAGCCCTTGAGACGGACGCAATTCGCCCTTATGACGGACATGAGTTTACCTACTGGCAGCGGCAAACGGATTAGAATTAACCTCGTATTCATTCGAATTAATATGCCTCAGTCTAATCAGAATCCATTAGTTCAAAAACAATAAGAATCACATTATGTTTTATCTTTGTATTTGCGTACTTTTATGTGTCACCCCCAGTGCGACAAATGGTTCCGTTGTTGTAAACTTCGAATAGACACTAGAAGTAACCATGTCATTAGTCCTCTTAAAAAAAAACTTATTTTCGTCAACATGTTGACACTTTAATACACTTACAAATTATGTACACGATTGTAACTGTGAAAATTTGAATTGTTGTAAATGTAGGGGATTGATAACCTAATCAGTGATCAAGACAAATAGGTGCCCGAGTTAAGGGCGAATGTGTCCGACTCATGGGCGAATTCAGGTGGTATGGTAAATCAACTATTTTTTTTGAAAATAGCTGGGACCCAAATAGTTATTTTAAACAAGAAATATCTTTAAAAAAAAAAAAGATAAACGGCGTTGATTGTGATCGGTGTGTATGAACGATCAAAAGTTATATTTATGAGGTCAAAAATAGCGAATGCCTTTTTACTGCGCAGTTCTCATCTGCATCACACGCAAATAAATTACGGGGTGTTGCGCCAGATTTCGTGGCTTATTTCGCTTTATTAGATATTATTACTAAGATATCTATATTTACAAAATAGAAAAACACAAGAAGCATGAAAATAAATGAAAGCATATAGGTCAGCCGGCAACACTCGAATCTTATTTGATTCCATTATTAATAACATCGTGAATCATCGTGCTCATGCTTAAAACAATTGGTCTTAAGGGATAAATATTTCTAATTAAATTATTCAAAATTGGTCCTCATCATGCAATTGTTAAAAACACATTTAAAATCTATGATTGACATGCCATAATAATATCGCCGAATATCTTTATTTAGTAGTATCTTTCTGATCAAGTTAAACTTCAAGTGCACATAGTTTACGCAATAGCGTTTATATAACGATTTCTGTAACTGACCGCAAACTGACCTTGATACCTTGCGGGTTGGAATGCAATGCGTTAAAGTGAGGTAACCATTCCACTGCTTGATCGACGGCTTGTTTAAAGCTTTAAAATTTTACGTGTTTAACGGTCAATTTCGAAAACAATTTTAAATATTTTCGTCAAAGCGTTTGTTAGGTTACTGAACAACAATACTAATATGATCTAAAATTTATGAATGCACAGAATGCAATAACGTAGTAATTACCAAATATGAGAACACAGCCTTTAAGTACAAACGCTCTGGCGCTGAATTTTCTTCTAAATATAAAGGGGCACACATTCTGTATTGATGTCGAGAATTGAGTGTGAAACTGCTCTATCTCTCAAACATTATCATTAGAGATACAATTGTTTCATGCTGAATACGCAGTTAACATCGTTGCTAAACGAACTGTAGTATCCCTTTTCATACCCTATACTTCCCAAAAATAGAAAGTCGATGGAATAACATATTAATGTTAACGTGAAATCTGTTTGTAGATTGCACGTTTTCTACTGCCAAAAGTTTCAGGCCCAC
>VMBQ01000698.1:191318-227722 GCA_007657795.1 Dreissena rostriformis | reverse complement strand
TTAGGTCCGGATGATGGGCGGAGCAATCGCTGCCTTATCGTAAACCCAAAAGTACGTCTTGTTTTCGAATTTCTACGGGGAACTCAATGCGATCATTGGTTAGAACTCCTCGGTCTTGGTACCATCCCATGGCGCGAACATGTTGATTTTTTTATCAATGTCCCCGTTGTAGGGGAAATAACTCGGATCATTGTTCATGAAAAGGAAGCCATTCCGTTTGTTCGGCATGGTTCCCATAAGGTGCACAAGCTTCTCAATGGATGAGTTACAATTGTTGATCTTGAACCTGCGAACAACCATTGCAAGGCAGCCTCTATATGATAAAATCCGAAACAGAAAGAAGACCAGCAGGCCGAAGGAGTGACCGCCTCCCCTTAAGCGCCCAGAAAAGGCTTAAATTATGGACGATCTGAGTGACGCTCGCGTTCGACACCATCACCGTGCACGTTGCTCTCAAGTCTTTGGCGAGCAGTATCTACGTCACCATAGAAAATAATATTGTAACATTATATTTTTAAAGAAATTATTTTTAGTTTTAAGTTTTATAAATATCTTAAGATAAAATTAAATATATTAAATATAAATACAATGCGAACTATACTAGTTTTGCTCTGAACTCGTTTATGAGTTATTGACTATTTATTCTATGGCTGGAACGATAGTCGAGTGAAAACAATAATTATAATTTACGGATCGTATGCGTTTTATCAACGACATGTTTAATATTAATCAAATGTAATAGCGTTTTAGATTGTATACATTCACCCTCTGCGGTATTGAAGTAGATCCCTTATTATACGTTTACAAAATCTACAGTGAAGACATTGGAGAACTGTCTTAGCATGAACACTGTGCATAACCATATCGGTCCCCCTCTCGGATGAAACGCTAAATCGGTATCCCTCTCGGATGCGGTACCGGTCATTCTCGGATAAAAACATCCACAAAACATCAACTTATTTTTAAAAAGGGACACGGGTGATTCAAAGTAAGTATTGCACGGAACATTAGAACCATTCGGCTTTGTCGTTATATGTTTATTTTCTTTGCTTCGTTAGTGATTACTTATATATAAGCGACACAGTCGAGCGATGTCCCGCGATTGAATATCAGTTTTAGTATTGTTAACTAATTTATTTGCGTGTATAATGCAAATATCTGATCGCCTGGATTAAATAAGATGTGTAAACTTATGGTAGATATGGTTTCAAACGAGACCAGACCCTTGACATTGTCAAAAATATTGAAAATCTGTCTAATTTCTGTTTTATGAAGCACGGGTATCCCTCTCAAATATGTGATTATACCTTCAAATTTCTGATTTATGAAGCACGGGTATCCCTCTCAAATATGTGATTATACCTTCAAATATCTGTTTTATGAAGCACGGGTATCCCTCTCAAATATGTGATTATACCTTCACAGGCAACCTCTCGGATGGAGTTGGTCTACTGTGCTTAAATACGATTCAGAAACTATTGAAAACCCCGACTGATAATTCGTTTTAAATATCAATAATTGAATGATTACTTAGACACTGTTAATTTAACAAACATTAAAAATACATTTCCGTTGTCCCTTTGTTTTAGTTATTTCGCTTTCCACGTTGACAATGTATTGAACTATGTTTACTAAATCATATTGTTAAACCTTTTTGATAATAATATCTTAGATTCACTATAGTACTAGTAACTGGAATATTTGCATTATTTTGTTTTTATAAACATTTATTTTATGTCACTTGCATAACGTTTTTGAACTGGAAAGTTAATCCTCCACTCCGTTTGTGTAACTCCACCTCAGCATCATAGTTCCAATCTTATCTTTTCCTTTACTTGTAAGTTAAATAAAATTGTACTCCTGTGTTCATCATGTTAACAGTTAGTGCTGTCCCCTTAAAAACGCTTATTTAGGCGAGAGAGGCAGAACCTTTTCTGTCACATCTTAAACTTCATTTGAGCTGCGTCATGCGAAAATACGAAAATGGGTCTTTTGCCATAAGCGACAAGCGAAGCTTGAGACCAGCTTGCGCATCCACGCAGTCTGGAAGAGGAGCTACAGTGTCCGCTTATTAGTTCACAAAACCTTGCTTGACTTTATAGCGGACACGGTAGCTCCTGGCCAGACTGCGCGAACGCGAAGGCTGGTCTGAAGCTAAGATGGCCGTATATCGCATAAGACCCATTTTCGCATGACGCGGCTCGTTTGTGGCAAGCTGCAGTCTACCAGTGGTTATACTCGCATATAAGTACACGTACTTCAATGCCGAGTTTAGTGGAGCGTGCAACTTGTGCTACCTGGTTCGTCAAAGTGTAAACACGACTCGGCATTTAACAGTTAAGCTCATGTTTTGATGAAGTTTCTACCAGTGGGTCGTGGAAAGAAATAAAGTGGAAATGAGGTGTGTAATTTTTATAAGTTTAATTAAATTTATCGGTTGTTAAGATCGAGATACTGATCATCCGGTTTTAAACATTATAAGTCGATTCATACACAGGGAACTTTAAGAAAAATACTCTATCAATCTATGTGTAGTGTTATAGAGTATTTTCACTCCCGCTGAACTACGTTACAATGAGAGGTGCGTCTGTACGACAACGCGATACGGCATATAACTACAACAGTTACGGCGTCTTTCCATGTGTAAGCCAATGTTTATTTAAATGTGGATATTGTGTTCCTCTGTCATAGCTTAAATTTAATTTATTCCTATGTTATCGATACAATGGAAGTTTTACAGACCTGTACAGACAACTCATAAAATCATTGGAATATAAGTCAAAGTCTGACATTAAACAAAAGAAAATGCAAACAAACGTAAGCAAGAAAGAATATTGAATCATCTAAAGTATGATGAATTAAAATGGTACGGCGTCTTACAGAGAGTGTTACAGTGCATTTACTACAGCATGTTTAAGGTTACGGTATAGTATCAACGGGTACTAGAGGTTTTGGGAAATAACTAGTGCGGTAAATTGTATTTATAAAGTAAATGTTGTGGAGGTTTCGTTAAAATGGATCTTTATAGAGGCATACCTACAATGAGGTGTTAATGTCACCTATTATTGGCTTACATCAGGGGCATACATTTGCAAACTGGTGATTAATTTTTATACGCCCGTATAAAATACGGGACGTATTATGTGAAACCCCTTGGCGGGCGGGCGGGCGGCGGGCGGGCGGCGGGCGGGCGGCGGGCGGAAGGCATCACTTTGTCCGGACTCTAATTCAAATTGTATTCATCCGATCTTCACCAAACTTGGTCAGCAGTTGCATCTAGTTGATATCTAGGCCAAGTTCGAATATGGGTCATGCCAGGTAAAAAACTAGGTCATAGGGTCAATTAGTCCATTTTCAACAGCGCCACTTTGTCCGGACTCTTATTCAAATTGTATTCATCCGATCTTTACCAAACTTGGTCAGTAGTTGCATCTAGTTGATATCTAGGTCAAGTTCGAATATGGGTCATGTCGGGTCAAGAACTAGGTCATANAAAAAAAAAAAAAAAAAAAAAAAAAAAAAAAAAAAAACATAAGCACATATTATTGAATTTGCGATTCTAAGATTAATTCAGTCGTTAATTAAATATTTTAACTATTATTTTATCTAAAAATAAATGTACCAAATCTCTAAAAATTGTCTTACTGATTGATTAAAAAAAAATGCCATAAAGAAATACAAATAAATATTACCCAAATGAGGTCTTGCTTTTAAATGACCTTAATATGTTATTGAATTCCTCACTTCAGATGTGTGAAATATGTTCTACATTCCTGTTAAATTCTTTTCAGTGTTGAGGTAATTAGTAACTGAGTAATTATGTTACTGATTTACTCAATTTACTCAATTGAAGGAATGCACTTTTTAAAAATTGTGAATGAAAGAAAATAAAGTCATGATATGTTTTATTCTTTCATTTAATTTGTATTCATACATATATAAATTTACATAATTTACAACATGCAATATAAACAGTGAAGAAGCATTTCAATAATATCAGCCAGTTTTTATTTATTTTTTACATTTGCATAATTAACAACATGCAATATATAACAGTGAAGAAACATTTCAATAATATCAGTCGGTCATATAACAATAATTTAAATTTAATATAATATTTGCATTTAATAAACATTTACATAATTTGCAATACATACATTAAGCACAATACAAGCAGATTTTAAACAAACAAGTACATGAAGAAACTTCTCACATTATTCACAGTCACACAGAGTTCAGTTCAATATCATTTAACAGTTCATTCGTCGTCGTCATGAGAACAGATCTACCTTCTGTTTTGTGGCAATAGGCGTCGATGTACACGGTCCAGGTTTTCCCTAAGGCACTTCGTTGTTGTTGGAATCAATGGCGACCTCCATACTCACGTCGAAAATGCTACTATCGTGGAACGAAATCTCCATGGTTGTAAATTTGACTTCCTGCAGGCGCTGTAACGATGTAAAGAAGACACCGTAACTTGTCTTAGTCGTAAGAGAAGATACCGTAACATGAACACGGAGTTGACATGCTACAACTATTTTGCAAAATCGGATAGAACTCACCAATAATAGTATAAACCTGGGCATCACATGTTTGTAAAAGAATGAACTTGATACAAATCATTGAAAATAATCATCGTGACAGAAACTGCAACCTAGAAACAACGAATTAATTGGATTTTCTATGTTTTGAGCTTGAACTTCTTTCTTGTATCATGATTTCAGGCTAGAAAATGTCTCGATAGCTTAGGTAGCGAATAAAGATACATTAATACATGAAAATAAATGCCAAATCCCGTTTTACGTGTAAGTTTAAACAAAGAATTTACCTCTGTAAACGCGTGTGTATGTTTATAACTGTCAAGACGCTGTAACCGTTGTAGTAATGACGCCGTATCGCGTTGTCGTACAGACGCACCTCTCATTGTAACGTAGTTCAGCGGGAGTGATTTTCACAACTGAAGTTAACGATCCCTGTGGATTCACATAGGGTTATTTGTTATACATGGTTATAGGTTATGAATGCAAACATAACGTTCGTGTTTTTTTTTAAGAAACCAACGTTCTTTTCACATGGCGAGTGTAACTGATATTAAACTTATAATAGGTTAAGAACTAAAGCAACGGGGTCAAATGGTATGACTTTGTGATGCCAACGTTTATTTGATTGCAATAATAGAAGAAGATAATACTCTTTAATTTGTTCAGGAGTAATACATTCAGTATTTCTTATTCTTGTGGATGCAATTATACAAGTGTTATGCAATTCGAAAAAAAAAGTAATCTTGACACTGACCTGTTTGCTTTAAACAATTATAATGGGGAAATCGTGTACGGTTCCATGTATAATACGTGATAATTGTATATATTGTATTATGCCATAGTATGTATCAGCTAACATGAAACCTTGGTAAAAAACATGCCTTGACTGGATATAGTTCTAACTAAAAAGTTTGCAAATACCAAATTTTCTTATATAGTTTACGGAGACCAGTTTCATGATCCGAAATAGTTTATAGTTACATTTAATCACAGGCTCGCCGCATTTGCCGTTCTTCCCGTATTTGCTTTCGTCGCGTCAGCTCTGATCGGGTATGACGTCCACAACATCTTAAGGGAACGCTGTTGCCCCAGTGACGACTGCTACCCATCCCAGGAGCAGCTGGCGGCGCTCAACCAGCAGATGGATGGGCGGCTGTTACTTCCGGCCATGGACGAGTATCGGAACCAGTCACACATGTATAACACGCTCGAACAAAGGTATACTATATAGTATAGTCGAACACGTATGAAGGGCGGTGTTTTAGGCTAAGTCTACTTAATTTGATGCAATTAATGAGCAGAAACCATTCACGCCTAAATGACCATTTAAAAGCTAAATAATTCTTTCCTGCAGTTTAAATATTATTGTTTTATAGACATTGTGCACATGATTTATAATAAAGGTTCTTAATGTTTCGGCTTTCTATACCTTTACACAAGTTTCGACATCCACATTATTATATCAGAAATAATTGTAGTTATACTAGTTGTGGTTGAATATGTGTTACACCTGCTTTGTAACGCATAGGTTTCCGAACATAATAGCAATGGTCAAAAGCGCCAAGGACATCCAAGCGGTGGTCAAGTTTGCGCATGCGCACAACCTGCATGTGACAGTGCGCAGTTCCGGTCACGACTACATGGGAAGATCCACGTGGGAGGGAAGTTTCCTGATTAACCTCTCCGAGATGGACGAAATGGAGATCGACCTAAACTCAAGTCGATCTCAGTACGGGACGGTCAAAGTACAAACCGGTCTGCAGTGGCAGGAGATATACCAAAGGGTGATATATAGTTGAAGTTGACTTTGAAATGGGGTACTCTTCGTTTGGCATTCGCTCAGTTTTCACTTACCAATTCTTAAATAGTAAATCATCGAATTATCTGATGCGATGTTGCCAGATCCTAACAGCGACAAATAATTTAGCGAACGTTAGAATTTTTTCAATTAGATTAAGACTTTACTATTGTCTTACAGCTGAATGCAGTGGGTCGCGTGGTGGTGGGCGGAAGCGCGCACACGGTGACCCCTGGCGGTTTCACCCTGGGAGGTGGTCACAGTCCCGTGTCTCGCTCTCTGGGGTACGCGGTAGACAATCTGATCGAGGTTCAGGTAATGGCCGCACACGAGTCAGACCCTGAACGCGTAAATTGTCGATCATGTGTATCTTTTTTTTCAAAATGAGGTAGCATATACCGGTAAGTGAGAACATATCATGGTAGACGCCATTCTTATGTGGACTTTACATGCTTATATGTGACGACATTTTATGCACATCAATTTAGCCCGGGTTTCCCAGAGTGGGGCTCAACTGTAATAATAAACTGTATTTATATATTTATTTTGAATGTTGCATTATACATTCCTTTAGTATAGAATACTAATAATATACTTAATATGACACAATAATAGAATCAAACTCAGCATTTAACCAATGAAAATCTAAGTTCAAATGTAGCAATAATTCAATTGGTCAGTTTTCCAAGTTTAGCCTTTAGTTTGATACTGAGAATGAATGTATTCGCGGAGTCTGCTCATTCCTCGCAGATAGTTCTCGCCGACGGCTCCATCGCCACGTGCACGGCGTCCCGAACAGTCATTAAGACGTACAACGGCAACTTCCTGGACGTCGAGAACGGGGACCTGTTCTGGGCGCTCCGGGGCGGCGGCCATTCCTTCGGGGTGGTTGTCTACTTCCTGTTCCGCCTTCATCCGATGCCAAAGGGGATGGTAACCTTCTCATCCACCATAGCCCTTGACATTTCCGCTTTTGGCATCAATTACTTCAACGCGTCCATGCTTCTGCTTAGGGATCTACTCGGAACAATGCCAAGTCAATGGGGCGGCTACTGGATGATCGAAAACGCCCGGGGAACCTTTCCATTCGGCGGAAGCGTCATTCCATATAGAGGGCTGCTAAGTCTGTATTTCAACAAGTTTGGCGCTTGGGATGGCACGGAAACGGAAGTGTTCAAGTCATTCACAGACTGGGCTACGGCTCAGAGTGTTCCGTTCACGTTTACAAATAAATCCGACTTTTGGGACTACGAAAAAGGCGCCGCCGATCCGCCGATCACGCGCGTGTACCTGGCGAACAGTCTTCTGCAACAGGAGCTATTGACGGTCGAGTTTTTAAGTTTTATGTACAGTGGATTGTTTTCGACATCTGAGTACGTGGGATGCACGGGAGTTACTCTTGGAGGTAAGCGTAATTGAACATTAACTGATTTTATTCTCCGAACAATACACTGTGAAATACAGAACCAGGAAAATAATGAGTTGGTTTTAACTCATCGAGTATAGTAACCACTCCACATCTCTTCTGTTATAAAATGCCAACATCATTTACCCGATTTTGGGGCCTGAAATCGGACCCAACTCGTGTTTGTATATATTGTTTTCGAATGCACAGCTATTCTTTCACCTATGACAAAACCACGACCCCCTCCCCATGACGTGGTTTACGAATGATAGTGCGTGATACATCGAGCAACACGTTTTAAAGGTGACCCTGGTTTTTATGGTCTGAAGCGATTGACCCATCCGTCCGTCTGTTCGTTCGTCCTTCCGTTAATCCGTCCGTTCGAGAGGTTAAGTCAACCTGGAACGTTTCGTAAACAATCAGTTATGCTTCCCAAAAAACTTTGACACTTGCATTGAGGATGTCTTTTAACACTATAAACACACTCACATCACTTGACCTCATTTTAACATGGACCTGTATTTGAACTGGAATAATTCAGAAGGTTAAAATTCTTGGTTTACCCTAAATGGCGTGTTATGTCTAAAATAAATTCTGCTTGCTACCAAGCTTTGACATTTGTATGGATTTTATCTATAAACACTCACAACACACCCAAATAACCTGACCTCGACCTACTTTTGGACTATTTCAGAAGGTCATAATTCTGTGTTAACCCAGATTGACCATTCCAAACATCGCAATCAATACAACTTACTAAGAAGAGTTGATACTTCTATTCAACATTCAGCAAACTCACAACGCCTGGCCTCATGTTCACCTAGATATTGACCTACTTCTGTTCTAAGGCTTATTCAAATGGACCACTGAATCAATGCTGACGAGGCTTCAACCGGGGAGCATCTGCGTGTGGTGCATGCAGCATCGTGTTTAGCGACTAATACCTAATAAACTGCTGTTCAGTTTACCTTCGACAAAGCCGCAGATTGGTTAAATGCAGCTAGTGCGTTTCCATTAGTGCACGGATCCTCTATTATAATATCCAAAGATTAATTTTGTGCATATACCCAGGAAAGACGACCAATGAGCCTTCTGGCGGCACCCCGCTACATCCGGGCTACCGCTCGACAATTACGAGTCTAACTTGCGGCCTTGGCTTGAATGAAGCGGCTACAGATCTCCTGGATCAGCCCTATAAGGACCAGGAGCGGATCGAGGGCTTCCGGCCATTTGCAGAGGGTCTCAGAAAGTATACAATTAACTCTGACTTCGTTAAGACTCACCATACTAATTCCTCTAACATTATGGTATTGGTCAAAGGTCCATAGCGTCTTAGATGTTGGGAAATTAACATTGCAGCTTTATATTTTAATCCTCTAAATTAATGAGTAATGTAATAAGGTCAAACGTTCGAGCTCTACTCTAAAATATCTTACCGAATTCATTGTTGTTAATCTTGTTTTTTTTTCCATATGGGGACATGTGACATTGTCCTTCAATAGAGCATTTTACGACCAAAGAAGATTTTTTATCGGAAAAAAAATGTTATACATGTATTTTGTTATAAAAACAATGAATGATTGTGTTACAAATTAAAACTAAGATTATGTATTTTCATAAAAAAATCCAAGATAAAGCTTACATTTGTATGGCAATGTTGAAGCGCGTATAGGGGGAAAGTATGATTTTTCAGACAAGCACTGTGCCATAATTTCGCCCTCGAATCATAGCATTCTTTTTTTCTTTTGCATGTCGTCTCCAGATACAAAAGCGGGATGCTTTGCACACCTCTGTGACATATTATGTGTCGTCTGCTGGTACGGAAGTATGATATTTTGTCCACCTCTGTTACATATTCAAGGTCGGTCGTCTGCGGTTACGGCAACGGGATAGTGTGTTCACCACTCTGAAATATTCAATGTCGTCTTCTGCAGGTTCGGTCGCGGGATGTACGTAAACGAGGCGTGGAAGGACAACCCCTACTGGAGGGAGGACTTCTGGGGACCCAACTATGAACGTCTGCTCAGCGTCAAGCTCCGCTTTGACCCAGAGAACTTCTTTACGTGCCACCACTGTGTTAGCTCCGAGCTCAACAGCCTACCCTTGCCGGGACCTGAGGGCGGTACTTCGGCTGCAGCACGCATGGCCGCTTCCTTGCTCCTCGTCGCGCTTGTGATGGGACTAATGGGGTAATAGATGTGCTGTGTTAAGATATTCATTTTTCACAAATCAAATAATGCACATGCCTGTGAAGAAAAGGATCTTTTTGGTCACAAATAACAGCGAGAAGAATATGAGAATATGAATTGGTACAAAGTCAGGGTTTACGTGGGGATCATAGAAGAATATAAATGTAGAATAGCAGGGAATACGCGGGTTCATTATTATTCTAAGGAGGGTAAATCGGGGACTTTGAAATCTTGGGATAATCTGCGAAGTTAAAGGAATTCTCAATAGAGGGGGGCTCTGCGACGCTTTGCTTAGTTGTGAATATAGGAATGATGTTTCCACTACAACGTTTTTTATTTAATGTTTAATTAAGAAATTAGTCTTTTTACTGTATATAAAAGGGAAAAAAATAATTTAAATACAACACAATTTCATATACATGCTTCTAGCCTGTATCGACACAAAATGCAATATTTTTTGTATAGGTAGGGGAACTCTCAATAATTCATTACCTCCAACTATTGAGAGGGTATTAATGTTCAGTAATTTTGATATTGCAGCATAATTATGTCAGTATTTTTTTCTAAAATTGATATGTTAATATGGTATTCGAGTTAATTAATTTATCAAATGTGATTGGTATTTTATGATGGCATATTTGCGCACTATATTTTCTGACAATTGTTTTTTAAATACTCTAAATGCGTTAAAATTCCAGTTGCTTTATTATTGTTGTAATTATTATTATTATTATAATTATTATTATTAGTAGTAGTAGTAGTTGTAGTATTATTATTATTAAATTTATTATTATTATTATTATATGCCAATAAAACTGTTAAAGTATTAATATGCTATCAATAAAAATATGAACATTTTTTGTGGCTTTTTATTATATGAGATCATGACGGCTAGAGCCTATTTGTTTACCAAGAGGTGCCATGACAAAAATGCTTATAACTTTTTTTTATTAAACGGGTAAAAGGTCTGAAAATTAAAAAGGAAACAATCGCTTATTGATAGAAGATTATGACGATAAAAAATAAGCTGGTTTTCTATTGTTAACAGCAGTGACCTTGACCCGTAGTACCCCAAATACAATCCCAAGCGAGGTCTCAATACCAACGTATTGCTGTATCCAAACTTTCATGAAGGTGGGTGAATGCAAACTAAAGTTATTGACTGGAAACTGCTTGTTTGACGCCGCCCGTCCGCCTACTAAGCAAGATCTTCAACTTTGTTGAAAACCTTGTAAAAAAATGGATCCTGCATTTGTTTCTGAAAGTACTGAAGATACATTGATCAAACTTTGTGCACTTATAAAGGACAATATAAAGATAATTCTAGCACTACTAGTAGGGCACTTGTCTCAAGAGCTACGACCTAACAATCAAATCTAAGGTTGAACGTTTTCATTGTTTCACATATTGTAGCGCTTAAAATTTGAGCATTACATTCAAGCACTGAAAAAGAACGTTTACAAAAAATATTGTTTTGATAAATTGTACGTACCAGTTTAGATACACCATTTCTATTTCATGTTTCATAATTAGTTTTACGACAACACCTCCATGTTTAAAGCATCACAAACTTGAAACAACTTTATTTGCATTTTAAATGGAATCTTGATAGACTCTCGAAGATATGTCTGCAATACTGTCAACGCCTTGTAACCAAATAAATTGCTCTTCTTATAGCGAGTCTTTAAGCCAAAATATTTAACATACATACAGTACAACTTTAAAGATCGCTTCAAGCTGTACTTCGTCTTAAATACATGTATCCTTACAGACATGTGCCTATTTATGAGAACGGTTTGTACAACTGTTGCTTCCCGCAACACATAATACGAATAAGGCGAAATATAATTNAACATATTAATGTTAATTCGAAATCTGTTTGTAGATTGCACATTTTCTACTGCGAAAAGTTTCAGGCCCACCGGCGGGAAATTTATATTTCGAATTGATTGGTCGCTTACAAAGGTTAAGCTCATGTGAAAAGCTGGCGTATACAGCTACGCCGAAAAAAGATTAATAAGATATGATACTAAAAGCCTGCGCCAGCTGAGTCCTGGCTTTGATCGCATAGCTTGTTATTTTGGACTTGTACCGTTAACCCGTACCACTCAAGGGCGAGTTTACCTAGCGGTAACGAAAGAGGATTCAGCGATGTATCGTGTTATGAAACTTCGTGAGGAGATAGCACGAGCAGCTACAAATTTGATAGACGAAGAAGAAGACTTTATTTTGAACAAATAGTATACACCCATGAGTTCATACATTCTTAGTTACATATACATATGTATGTACATATTACGCCTCTTCCGATGAAGACGCGTAACAAAACGGAAGGTGTTAGTTCAAGAAGCAAATGCATAAACATGAACAACAGCATAATTTATTACGATATCTCTGTAATGCAATAATAGCTAGTTGCTTTTTAATATGCATTAATACGCGTTATGATAGAATATTATATTATAGATATGTGTCGCAACAAGCTATGTTATTTAGCGTTAATAACCCTAACTATATGTTTGACGAAAAATCCATAAAAGCGGTAAGTGTTGTCTCTGATTAGCTTGTGTAGACTGCACATGCTAATTTGGGACGATACTATACGCACATGCATTAATCCCGGTTATTCCAGAGACCACCTAGAATGAATATCGCGCTAGTAATTTCGATTGTGTCATTCAATGAGAAAGGTCGCCGTGGCGTAGTGGATATGGTGTCCGCCTAGGTCACGGGATCGATCCCCACTGTTGGAGCGTTCTTTGGATCTCCCCCATAGACACCAAGTACTTGTTCTAGGCCCGGGAAACGCCCTCGAGAGCGTTTCAAATAAGTAGTAAGTACTGTAAATGCGATCCAGGTAACATAAATAGGTTTAAACTAAACTAAACTAAAGAGAAAGATGCTCGGTCAGACAACAGAAAGGACGGCCTTGTATTATCAAAAAGCTAACCACTGTATTTTTGCTCATATCAAATATACTTTTACTATACATATGCTCTAATAATCGGACATTTTGCTCGACCCGATTGGTGTTCGTTATGAGGGCCTTCACTGTACTTCCTAAATATTGCATCGTAAATTAAATGTGTCACACGGCGTTTAAGATGGGCTCTCTTGTGTACGTACAACCTTCATTGAGCGTCGTGTTCGAGAGTCAAGCTCCTGTGAACGGGCATCATCATTGTGTATACACCGGTCATACTGACATACTGACAATAACGCAGTGACGTCACAATCTATGTATAGAACGCGGGCATCATGCATCTTAGCGGGCGATCCGCGATCCCTACATCGAAACGCACAGTCAAGACGCTCCATAGTATGCCTTATGAAGGGGTGTTTAATGGCTGTTCAGGCATAATGCTCGGTAAACTAGCGTCACGCTCGATATTGTGCGCATCGTTTTCATCAGACTCTATCTTAAATGAATCACGCTTGTTTTTAAATATTGAACACGAGCATCATGCTTGTGTAACCAGAATCAGTGATGACGTATCATATTAAATAGAATTCCATATACGTCATAATCGTATACAAAACATCCCACAACATGTACTAGAAAACTTTACTATTAGAGTCTTCGAGTGTGGGACGAATTTTAGTGCATGGCTTAAATATCCACCTGNCCTGGGGCGCCCCGCCCACATAGACCACACCCACCCAAAATTGCCTTTACTATAATTTCTTCATTTCTACACAGATTCACTTCAAATTGATACTGAACTTCTCTTATGACAATACGGTCAATCTCAACTATGCATGGCTTCATTACCAACCCTGGGGCGCTCTGCCCACATAGGTCACACCCACCCAAAATTGCCTTTACTATAACTTCTTCATTTCTACACCAATTCACTTCTAATTGATTATGATACTGAACTTCTCTATGACAATACGGTCAATCTCGACTATGCATGGCCCCATTACCAACCCTGGGGCACACCTAGGTCAAACATTCGGTGTGGGGATACGTGTCGGCCTCTGTCGCGCCATTTCTAGTTCAAAGATGATTTTGATGGAGTCCGACGGACTTCCTTGACACAAAAACGAGGAGTCCGAGTCTCATTTCCAGGAGTCTCGGACTACAGGACTCCCGTTAGTGTCGAACACTGCTGTTTAGATACACCATTTCTATTTTATGTTCCATAAATATGTTTGCGACAACATCTACATTTTTAAAGCATCACAAACTTGAAACAACGCTATGCATTTTTAATGGAGTCTTGATAGACTCTCGGAGATATGTCTGCAATACTGTCAAAGTCTTGTCAAAGTCTTGTTACAATATAAACTGCTCTTCGTATAGCGAGTCTTTAAGCCAAAATATTAAACTTACATACAGCACAACTTTTAAGATCGCTGCAAACTCTACTTCGTCTTAAATTAGGATACAGACACTTGCCTATTTTCTAGAACTGCTTGTACAATTGTTGCCTCCCGCAACACATAATACGAATAAGACGAAATATAATTCTAACCAGATTGAAACATTACCTTAAAAACTAAACATCGAATTTCTTACACAAATAATGGCATTCAGAAAATAAATGTGAGCCGCTTCGTGCGAAATGGCGTATCCGATCTGTGCAGCTCCAGATATGCCTCTGCAACCGTATACTCTGACGAGGAGTCATGATGTCCGAATATGAGACCACGAAACCTTGCGTTACTTTACAGCGGACAGGGTAGTTCCTTTGCGCAGTATTGTCTAGAGCTACGCTGGCCGCAAATTTCATATTACCTATTTTCGAACGACGCGGCTCACATAAGTACATATGTTCTCAAGACACGACTCATATAAGTGCAATAATAAATGACTACTGTGTGGTTCATGATCGAACATCGCGTAGAAATTGACATATAAACATTTGTGAAAATTGACTGAGGTTACCGCGACGTGTCTTAATGTTATCAGAACTCAGTTATCTCCCTGGTACATTATTCAAAACGACGGTATAGTTTATATAAGCAAAGAACACACAATAATCTCCAATTACGCTTCGGTAACCAAGGGTCCGCGATATATACATGAACAATATAGGAAAACAGTTATTAATTATAAAGTGTGCGCTGTTTAAACAAGCAAAAACACAAATAAACAACACTGAATTTATTGTAAAATATTACATCTCAATGATTACGTGTACAATATCATATTCTTGCCTACTAAGTCCAAAGGTATATTGATATATCTTTGCTAAGTCTTACAGATTACGTTTAAAAAAGCATATTCTTTTAGATATGCTATACTGTGCAGTTTCCGATCCAATCTTAATTATTTTATCATGTGAAGAGATACTTAATATTTGCACGAGCCTTTGCTTTGGTACAAAAATGCAATTTTCTTTCGGTTAGTTTAAGATTCTGTTCAAAATACCTGTGCATATCGGTAACCTCTAGTTTCAAGCACAGATGCGCTCAAGCTATAAATCCATACATTATGTTTTTTGATTCCAAGTTATAAGTTTCAAACTTTATATTCTAGATCGGGACAGGTTAAAGCTACTCGTGAGATGTTCGTAAGCCCATTTCCATGCACTTGATGAGATCTTCCAGAGGATCGAACCATCCCGGTCATTAGGCGGAAACCAAATAAGCCGCGTCATGCGAAAGTGGGTCTTGTGCCATATGCGCATCCGCGCAGTCTTGTCAAGAGCTATCCTGTCCGCTTAGGAGACCGCGATATCGTGCGTGACTGTATAGCGGACTGGATAGCTCCTTACCAAACTGCGCAGATGCGCATGCTGGACTGAAGCTACGCCGGTTGATACGGCATAAAACGCATTTTTGCTCGACGCGGCTCAAATCTTCTACGAAAAGTCATTCGATTAAGTGTTGAACATGTACTGAGATGAAAGTATCGATGCAATGTAACTTTCCACTATCATTTAATTGTGCAAATGGCAGTATGGTACATTGATATTGCTAAAAGCATATAGAAAACATATACATGCATTGCTAAAGTGTGCGAATAATATTTTTATCACGCGTGTTAATATACAAGTACAGTTGTGTTGTCTTCATAATGAAAAACTTGTGTCAGTTTCATATAGAACAGTGTATTTACGGCACAATCTCAATTCAATTAAAATATTTAGAAAACTAAATGAACTGTATTCAAAAACAGATCTGATGAATCATGAGTATCAAATCAAAATGAGCTTAACTCTTCCTGTTAAACAATGCACAAAACAAGTATGATACTACAAGGACGTATTTCAGACTATCGCTGTTTCTTCCTGGTAAGAAACAGATCCTTGGTAAGCATGGACGAAATAGCAGGCACTTGTTTCATCTGGTGAAAATCAGCGTTCCCAGGGTTATTCGACTCGAACGATTGCGCCACTTTCCGGTTGACGGCTATCAGGATCTTCTGCAGTTCCACAGGTTCGTCCCCCAGCATGTCTAGCACCGCGCATATGGCCTGAATAAACCAGGAACCATTCGAGCCGTTTCTCCACGAGTAATATCCGGGCACCGTGGAATACGCGAACAGGAAGTCTGCTTCCGTCGGAAGCTTGATTGAGTTGCTCTCCTTCACCGACGCAGGCATCGCGTCTGTGACATTGATATGAACGCCGGCGTCTGTCTTGTATCCCCGACATGCTTGGATGAAGAACAGTTTCGGTTTACCGACCAGCGAGGGACATTTGTCGCCCTTGAAATAGCCGGCTATCTCTTGGATCTCGAGTCCCTCGTCGGTCCCGTACACGATCCCCTCCTCGCCGTGGGTAAGGATAATAAACAAGAACATGTCGAAATCCGAGTGATCCTTTGCCGCCATCTTTTCGCACACGCCGCGGATCTGACTGGCCTTCAGGTCCGGATATGACGTCACTTGGAACCCTGACAAATAAGTAAACCTCATGCTACACTCCATTTACTATCAATTGCTATTAAAGGTTTATACATGCCTGTCCAACATATGAATAAGAGCAAATAGGCTCTTGTTGTTCTAAAAATATGTGGATTTTTCTGTTCGTCTAAAGTTGTATTATCAATGATTTAAAGTAATTGATTATTTATTTCATGCAATTTCGAACCCTTGTTTACCTCTTAACAATACACTCTAAATTGGTCCAATAATGTTTCCATGTACAAATGTATGAATAGTTTCTCAAGGTGTTTCCTAGACTATGTGAGTATTGTTTGTTGATTTCCGATTTCTTTAGGAAGAAACTCGAATACTCACGTAACTCTTAACAATATAATTTAATAACGAAATGAACATTTGTAAATTCACGCGTTCTTATATTAACAGAAATTTTCTGAAACGGATTCCGAAAGTTTTCTTCCTGTATACTCTTCATATTGTATTCCTTATATACGCACTGGGTTAAAGGCATGTTTTACTCGCCTTTAATTTGTTAATAACATTTCTTTAAACTAAGAAAGGCACACGTCAAAGCAAAAGGATCATTCATTAAGACTTTTAACACAACTCTCAACAGAAAAAGACTTGGCCCGGTTACACTACTAACATACTCCGTTCATAGCAAAGTCAAAATCTCCATTTTGTTTTCAACTTGAAAATAAAATAAGTATGACAAACGTCAAGATTGGTCACACGTTTCTCACCCATGGCTTTCAGTTTCCGGGTGATATTGCGCTCATCGACAGCTGTTCCGGTACGCCGCGTGAAGCCTCGTCTGTTGAGTTCCACACTGAACGTCTCTTGGTTGATGATGAGGGCGTGGCCGCGCTCCCGGTGTGTGACGTCATAGGCGTCCACCTCCATGTTGAGAAGGGGCCGCCGCGCCGGGCCCTTAAGACAACATACTTATTATCGCACATGATGAAGTACAGGGCATACCCTTATCTATGTTTCTACTATATAGTCCTCACATAATGCAGCCCTACGGGAAATAGGCATAAGAACCCGAAACAAACACCAACTGTTTCTACTATAAGCGAGTTTTTTTAAGGGAAAATCATATGCACTTGTCTGAAGGAGGTATGTGGCCTGTTATAGGCCCAATTACAGTCATAGAAGCACGTAATATCAAAGATTATGAATCTTAAACAGTAAAGCCATCATAACAAAATAAATACAAATATCAGCCATGTCAATACCACAAGCTTAAGAAACTTCAGCTAACAGGTTGTATAGTATACTGACTAGGCCTGTCAAACAAAGCCAAAACATATTGTACATGTGTACATTTCAAATTATGGAAGCCGAAACAACAATCAAACTTGAAAACTGAGAAAGAATACCGTCTGGTCTTGAGGTTTCATATTGAACTTTGAGAAACCCATGGCGTCCGCTAAGGGTGCAAACGCCTTAGAAATTCCGGTACTGCTGCTGCCGCCCGCGTCCACGCCGTGAGTTCCCGCCATATCTTCCCCCTCCCTGTAAAAACATAAAGAAACGAATGAATTTATTGCATGCTTCGATTATTTAATTCAATCCAATTAGCCATAAAAATATAATATGTGGTTTAATGTGAACTTAAGTGGCCATTATGAGGGATAATCTCGAAATACATGTAGTCAATCGCCATCAGCAGCATCTTCGTCGTGCTCAGGAAAGTTTATGTAAACAAACTCACCCTGCCAAAAAACATAGCATTGATGTAGTATCAGTATTACATATAATTAGTTTGTTTTACAAAGTACAGCTTAAGAGTTTATCTATTCGTGGTTTATCATTTACTTAGGATATTTTTGCAAAACGTGTTTTGCAATGCTCCGATGAAGTCGACATATTCGTAACCCCAAACTTGAGATACATATCATAAAATTGGTTTATATATTGAATAAAACATCTTAATTAAGTGAATAAGAAATATATAAAAAGTATCTGAAAGGTCTTTGGAATTTTTTGATTGAAAAGAGAGTTCTCTGAGCTTGAGAGGAAACTTCGTAGAATTAGTAACAACTCCATAATCATCATAATCATATGACAGCATCATCACAATCATCATCACCATATTCTTCTGTAGAAAAATCATCATGATCATCAGGATTAGCGTCTTCATAAACATCAAATCATTTAATTATTATAAATAAACTTAATTTGAATTACTGTCGAAACAAACTAAAAAAATGAAACAAAGTAAATATGTGTGACATCTATAGGATTTTTGAACCTGGGGTGTGCACCCAATGCATCGTTTTGGTCGCCTGACAGTTGGTCTGCAACTTTTTCAATCCCATCAGTTCCACTTCCGGGTTCCCCGGCCTCCATGAGTCAGGTGAGATGCCTGCTGTCCCCAGTGCACTTAACACTCGACTTTGCACGCTAATTGAATTGCCGTTATTGTATAACCCGTTGTCGGTGATTCATAAACGTTTGCTGATTACTGAAAAAATGTTGTTAGCTCTATAAAACAGTTATTATATCAGTCGTCCTAATTTAAGTAAAATCCACATCTATCTTCGTTAAAATGAACACTGCATTTTTAGAATGGTGTAAGGTTTTTGTTTACCATCGGGAATTTTCTTTATCAATAAAATAATGTGTAAGTGCCGCCGAAAGCGTTAATATAATAAATTAAACTTTGAACGCGAAGTGATATTAATTCACATTGGAACCTGCGAATATTAAAAAAGAAGTACCCGGTAGCTTAATATTCGCAAATGGCCCAACTTGTTTTGCTGTCTGAAGCGTCTACTATATCTGGTAAGTAATGGACTGTCCGTGTTTGCAAACAGCCCAAGATAATGTACAGTCGACGCTATATTTTTCTTCAAACATAAATTGACAGTCTTATAAATAATGAACACAAATTGTATAACTGTTTTGTCGATAACTTGAAAACATATGACTTTACGGGTCGTACGTATTGCTCGTTCAGTTTGATGTCTTGTATCTATGGCATATTATTGTCCGTATATTAATCTTGATACGATTAGATCAAAATGGGTGTTTAACATGTGAATCATTGCTCTGGTCAGCTGATTGTTATCAAGCAATAGCCTTCACAGGGCTTTTTTGGCCCGATTTTATAGCCGAATAACGGCTATGTTCCCAATGGCAAAAGGTATACTTTTTTCCCAAAATTTGGAAAAAAATTCCCAAAAAAAAAAAATAAAAAAAAAATTAAGAAGTGTCTCATGATTATTTTATCACAATTTTATTTCAATTACATGTAACAAAGTACATAATAATGATTTATATGATTTTAATTTGAATTATTATACAGAGTTATATCAATATATATGGTTGTACTAAAGTGCTACCAAAGAAGGCTACTGAATTTATTTTCCCAATTTCTTGAAAATGCCGATAAAATTCCCAAATCCAAAGCCATGGGCTATCTTCCCAAAAAGGGGAAAAAAAGCCCTGCTTCAATCACCCACACTTTACCAGGACAACCAATGTCGGCCTTTAAGTAAAATCGCACTTACAGAGATGATGTTGATAATACCTATATTGTCAGTAACAACACTATATCGTTGCGACAAGCTTTCAATGCGTCGCACATTTATATGTTTACTTTTTTAACATTTAACATGGTGGTCACACACACGTCGGTCATGACTTTTGACTATTTTCGTTGAGAGGTTTATTGATCTTTTACTAGAGTTGAACCAGTTGGGGAAACTCGTTGATAGCATGCATATTTCAAATGCATAATCAATTCTGAATACACTATAATGCAGCAGTAAGTATTTCATCGACTTCTTGCAAATATCAAATTATCATAGTAAATTAATTGTTTTGTTAATATTTTAAAGGTTTATTTTTATTCACAATATTGATATTTCACGTTTATTCACGATGCTGTTTGATGTCACAATGTACTCGTCAAGCGGTTCAGAAATACCCGACAGTCACACAATATCCGATTGTTATACAATCAATAATATTGAAAATAGTAATTAACATGACGCATAAGTATTGTAAGAATAAGCTGTGGCCTGGTTATTTTTCATAAAAAAACATGAATTAATAAGTTATAACCAGGTAAAAGCTTCAGAAAATTTAGTTTTGCTAACACCGCACTACAAATACAATACTTCTTTCTGAATACTCGATCAAATACATGTACACAACACTGTACAGCTTGTAGTTGTAATACTCTTATAAATATGAGATCGATATATCGTAAGCGGTAGATTACGTCTAATAATTTAGACTAGGAGTTGTAACTGCTGTAAACGAAGATTTAAATTACTCGTGCCGCTGGATCATTTGAATAAAAACATAAACTGTACTTACTTTCTTCAGAATCCGTTTCAATACAACACACGACATACATAACGTGTATTTATACTGTGTAAGGGATCGATAACTGCGCATGAGTTTCATCATTTATCGACACACATAAACACTCATGTACAATTTTATAACACGCCACGGTTGTTCTAAACACATTAGTATAAACACTTTAAACTTACAGAAAGTGTAGGTATCCGCTCAGTTTCTGTCATCCGCATCAAGTTTATTCGTTTTGTTGTAATTCTGCTCAGCTAACTATTATTGGTATAACTATAACACTGTAGTGCAGGTACAGTTACATTTGTTTATACTGTTTAAAGATAAACCATGTTTCTCAAGTGAATTTTTCTCTTGTCAATAACGCAAACAAATTTACATGTAAACTTGTCAAGTTTAACTCAACGATTAAAACACATCATACATTATAAAACGTCATACATGTGTATATTCAACGAATGAATCACGGTTTATAAATAGAAATTCGCTCATTGATAACATTGATTCACTACGGAATACCGTACGGGCCATCATACATGGTTACACATTAAAATCAAGAGTGCGAGAACGCGAGAGTACGATGGTGACAATGCGAGAATACAATGACGAGAGTGCGAGAATACGATGACGAGAGTGCGAGAATACGATGACGAGAATGCGAGAACGCGATAATTCGATGACAGTGCGACAATACGATGGCGACAGTGCGATAGTACGATGGCGACAATGCGATAGTCATATCGTACTGTCGCCTTCGTACTGTCGCACTGTCACCATCGTATTGTCACACTGTCGCCATCGTATTCTCGCACTCTCGTCATCGTATTCTCGCACTCTCGTCATCGCATTCTCGCACTCTCGCATTGTCGCCATCGTTCTATCGCCATCGTATTGTCGCACTGTTGTCATCGTATTCTCGAACTCTCGTCATCGTATTCTTGCACTCTCGCCATCGTACTATCGCACTGTCGCCATCGTATTGTCGTACTGTCGCCATCGTATTGTCGCACTGTCGTCATCGTACTATCGCGTTCTCGCATTCGCGTCATCGTATTCTCGCACTCTCGTCATCGTAGTCTCGCATTGTCGCCATCGTACTCTCGCGTTCTCGCCCTCTGGATTTTAATGTGTAACCACGACGGCACTGACGGTATTCCGTAATAAATAGATCATCACTGCGGCATTACATTTATTACCGGTGTGTATACAACGGGTCGTCTTCCTTTTATTGCCAACACTGAGATGACGTCAACTTATTCATCTACATCTACATAGTACATCACCGCAGTCAAACTTGACTTACGCGACGGGTGATGAGGGAATAAGATGACGAGTGCAAAATAGTAAAGTTTGAAGAGTTTGATAGTTTAAAGACATAATGACAATAAAGAATTGGTTCTTAGCTACGTTTCATCCCTGATCATCATGCCTCTTTGACTACGTCGGGCGCCAAGGAGTTGAATGGAACCTCAACCGGCACAGCCATGAGGGGTCTTAAGGAGTTACTTTGTAGATGGCGCTGACTACTTGTTAAGCATCTTAATGGTGCTAGTCCCCTCTTGAAGGATACCAAGTCAGAAGATTCGGCAACGGAGGCCGTTTAGCAGTTCCGGGTAGTAATAATTCCTGGAAAGAAGCAGTGTCTGTAGTACGATGTCGATAGGAAGGAACTTGGTGAATCTGATTCGATCGGGTCCTGCTTGAGTCAGGGGAAATGTATTATGTTGCTGGGATGTCTTATGGGGTCATTTGTTATCTTATAGATCATCGTCAGCTGGGCCTTGGTCCTTCTTGGCTCAAGGGTTTCCCACTGTAGATGGTAAAGCATGGACGAGACGCTGCTGGTGTTGTGATACCGTTTCGTCACATACCTCATGTACCTGGTGTTGTGATACCGTTTCGTCACATACCTCATGTACCTGGCTGCTCTTAAATGCGCAGTTTGACACTCTGTCGTACTGTTTTTGATAAATTAAACATTTTATTTTGTTTAATAGATTCGTGTCTACATTTGAACTCATTTCCAGTCACTGTTTTTCATTTTTTCTTGGTTTAATGGTCACTGATTTTGATAAAAAAAATGTTATCCACGCGTTTGACGTCGAGATATTTTGAACGTCATGTATTAACGTACTTTTACATTATTGTCCCTCTACGTGACTATTTCCACTGCGGATAACGTTACCACGTGCAATCTATGTGATGCATTTCGAGCTGTCAAATAACATTTGCAGCCCGAGAAAGAAATATGGTCTTAGCAACATATTGTGATTTGCAACGAAGTTGCCACCTTACAACCACATTTTGGATATATCGGCCATTACCAAAAGTTTTACAATTTCTTATAATGCGCAGGTTAAAATTTGGTAGCTAAACATCAAAATATTTTGTTTCCAGTGAGTGTGTGATTAAGTATAAATAGGATACTTCAATAGAAAGCAACACATGAACACACACATGTTTTAATTTGTATTCACTTATATCTGACATTTATTAACAAGATAATACTATAACGCATAATCATAATCATCACGTGCAGTGTAGTATTTATTAGTGAAACCATAACATAACATCACAAAACAATAACAAGCACTTTACAAACGGCAAACATTGTTTTTCACTTATCGTCGGTTATACACTAATCAATACTATGTATTTACTTATTATGTGAAAGTATAGGATTTCTTTTATTTATTTGTTTATTCATATAAAACAAATATTATTCATGATTATGAAACAAAATCCCATTAAAATACGTTTAAGCATCTAATTACGCAAACAATTAGTAGTTATATATACATGTATACAAGCAATACACAATTGTACAACATTGACCTTAAGATTTGTTGAGAAATCAAGACTTGAGAGCAGAAACATTCCAGCTGGAAAAGACATCTTCAAGAGTGGGAAACATGGAAAAACCATCCCAAAAATGTATCAAATTATCAATGGTAAAGTCTGCAAGCCTGATTCTCAATAACGTTACATGTGTCCTCCTATTGTACTCTACACTGTTCATATAGAACCTAGGGCGTAGTAGACCTCATCCAGACAAACTGAATGAATAGCCTCACGTCAGCAATGTAACACAACAGTTGGTTAGACTTATTCCTGACATTATTTTACAATCAAAGTATTGTAAACAATGTTCTGAAAAACATCAGTCCAGAATGTCAGGGTTTACATTTCACAGGAACCTGCCAAGATACACTGTCTTTCCGTTGTCGGAATGTTTCACAACATTGAACCCGAGCAGCCTGTAGTGCTCGAGCATGCACTTGTCTCCAACGCTGAGTTCCACGTGCGCGCCGGTCGAGCCCTGTGCCCTGAGAGTGCACAGACAGCAGGCCAGGAGGCGCTTGGTGACGGCCCGATCCTCCATGCGGTCTGAGAGGACGTCCAGTCGTAGCACCGAGGGGAATGGGGTGGAGACGCACTCTGGCAGCTCGGGCTGGTCACTGTGGAATCCCAGCATCAACTCCTGAAACACAAACAACCATCAGGATATCAATATGTGTGCAACGTCCTTCAAAGATGAGACCACAAAACCTTGCGTGAAATTTATTATAGAGAACAGGATAGCCCCTGAACAGACTGCAAGAATGCGCAGGCTGGTCAAGAGCTATGCTGGCGGTATATGACATTTCAATTTTTGAACAGCATGACCCATATACAGTCATTGCACTGCAGCTTCTTGATTTCTTGTAAAAAGATTCAAACCAATGCTTACAAATTAAGACAGCATTTGCCGCCACAATTGATTTTATATAATCTTTAATTTACACCATTAATGAAATCAAACTTAAAAATAAATTTTCTTATTGAGTATGGTCAAGCACTATATTAAAATAGTAAACTCATAGGATTTACTAAAATAAATCAGATTTTCAAAACAGTGTTTACAATAGCAGCCATTGAAATTAACTGTTCCACAAAGCCACTTTCAATTCTTCCATTATAACAGCAAAGTAAAGAACATTTTACCAGCCTGCCAACCAGTATTCGAAAATGAGAAACTAAGTTGATTTAAATTTGACCAGTAAAGCGCTTGCTGATTTGTGCTAATTCCAATTATTGCCAAACTTTCAAAAGACAAGACACCTACCTCTGTGGGTGTGAGTGCAGCGGTCACCTCTGGCTTCTTGTACTTGTCTCTCAAGGCCGATGTCCAAGCAATGGTGCGTCTCTGCCACAGCTGCTTGGAGTCTAACGCCGCCACCACGTATCCCATCAACCCCTCATCATCCTCAGCAACAAAGCAGTGCTCCGGGGTAAGCGTCACCATAGCACCAATCAGCCTACGGGCACATGAAATGTTGAGATATTTTTATGTTGTGAACACACCGTCTGGTACAAATCATGACGAACTGAGATTTTCACAAGGTAATTTTTTAAACAACAAGTTTCGCCTTACTTTTTAATCAACATAACAACTCAGACAAGGCCTACTGTGATGATATTCCCCAAATAAGCACATGGCTACAAATTGAACCAATTAGCGAAATTAATTTCTATTTGTAGAAGGCATTTTCTTCATAATAAACCATACAACACCCACAAAATAAGAGTATTTTACCTTCCTGAAGCATATTTGGCTAAAGAAAGTTTGAGCCATGTGAAGCCCCATCAGTTTAAGGAAAGGTTGGATTTTTTCAATTTGGGAAAAAAAAAGATATACAAGCTAAAAGGTCTTTTTACTGGCAATTCCAAAGCAGGTTTCTTTTAAGCAAATTTTGGCAATAATCAACTCATACGGTTGCAGTAAGAGCTACAGTGGAGACAAAACTACCCTACAAGTTGTTTGGTCAAAATAATTGACAACACACATATATAGTACTTACTTGTCCGCGATGATCTGTGGATGTGCAGGGAACAACAGGGTACCGTCCATGCCATCATTGCATGTCCGCAGACAGATGTTGTATAGCACAGCCTACAAGGCATTCACAACAATCATAATGGTCCATAGTGGAACATGAATGCAGGTAGCATGAAAATGTGCCCAGAATGCAACTAATCTCAGGTTTTTTCCTTTTTTAGCAGGGGCCATATATAGGCCACTTTTCCTTAAAGAATTTCTTTAAAAACAAACAATTTTCTCCAAATTTCAAGTTCACCTTGAAGATACGGTCCCCCTTTCTCAGTTTTGTCAATATTTTCCCCCTAAAATTGTAGGCCCTTTTCCCAAATCAAGAAAAAAGCAAACTGTAATCTATAGGAACAAACATTTTGTTCTGTTGATACGAATTGACAAGAGACATTACATGAACCTATGGGTTTAGGTCATTTATATTTATACCACGTGTGAATTGGCAGATAAACCAGGCTTTATACATAACAGATTAAATCGAATTATCCTTTTCATAAGATATGGTGTATTATATGGACTTCAAGGTAAGCGGTTAAACATCCGACTTTTAAGTAAAAATTAAGAGTGTACATGTATAAAACATCAGGTTACTAAAACACAGAATACTTGAATCACTTTACTTCAAACATGTGGACAAGTTTTGTATAAAAACACCACTGTCCAGATTTCCAAAGCAAAGAATCCTTGAATCACTTAACTTTAAACATGTGGACAATTCTGTATAAAGACGCCAGGTTACTAAAACACAGAATATGTTTTACTTCATATATGTATACAATTCCTATGCCATAGCAATCAGGATGACTTACTTCGTCTGCAGGCTTGTAGGGCCTGTAGCTGTAGCATTTCTTGAGTATCACCTCTGGGTGGCGTATGTAAAGCAGATCATGGGCCGTAGCTATTGGCAACATACGCTACAAGAAAGGCAAAAAGACGGAGTTGTAAATGAGCTCAACATATGGTTGACGCGCGGATGTTCCTAGCAAAGGAATCCATCCAGCTAGCTAGCACACTCTGAAACCAAACAGTTATTGGCATGCCCATATGACAGCTTTTGTGTTAAAAGTAGCAAAGGTTCTCGTATGTTATTTTACACAGAAAATTGAAGTGAGATTTCCCCCAATGTTTTTGTGTGGCAAAGTAGAGCTGTCATAACAGCAGTGATGTGTCATCGTCTCAAGTGTTTTCACATTTTATTGGAAGCTTAAACAGCGTGTGGCTTTCTCCTTTAATGCCATTTTGGCCCATTTTCTTAAAAATAAAATGTACTGGCTCACGTCTCTCAAAGGCTAGAAAAGTTTGAATTGTCCGTGATGTTTATGATTCATTTATTCCAGGAGACGAATCAATAAGACATTAGTGATCCTATGCAGAACATTTGCATGGAGTAAATGGCATTGTCCATAGAGAAAGCTACAGCTGTTTCGCTGAAAGCATTATTGATTACAGCATAGGCTGTCTGCAAGAAAAATTGTCATTATCATTATCATGAGAAGCATGTGCATACTTCAATATTGACCAGCCTTGTTATATGTCCTTTCATGGCACTAAAGTCTTAAGACACATTTGCACATTTCATAGTACAAACTAACAAACAAAATGTCTGCTAGCATGCACTACAGTATGTGAGGGCATTTATGAATGAAGAATTAACAATAATGTGATATAACAATCTTGGCTGGTTGTCGTATCAAGTATACAAATGGTTCCGTGTTCTGAAATATATCTTTAGCATTCAGAAGCTTTCAAAGTTTTCTGTACAATTTGTTCAGAGTTCAAATGAAATATCAAATATTTAGAAAAAAAAAAAAAAAAAAAAAAAAAAATTTTTTTTTGTAAATTGTTTATATCTGACAGGAAAAAAAGAAAAGATTGCACATGAAATGAAAGCTTCTGAAGCAGTAAGGCATTCATTACCAGTATCCTGTAAAATAACACACTTGAGATGATGACCACAAGCACTGCAAACGATGAAAACAAGTTATTGCAGAAACATCATTCCATGGTTATATACATATATATCAATAGATTTTAAAATCTAAAAAGATCTGTCCAGTGAGTCGGTGCTTCCAAGCGCATGGAAGGCAGTTGGATACGGTGGTGATTGCAGCAGAACGGGTTCCGGCCTCCGACTATACATACTTGAAACTCGGCCTGCAAGCCACCTTGGAAACACCAGGGCTCCTGGTCACCACTTAAGAATACGTCCCGATAATCCTTAGTCATCCCTGTAGGGAAGAGAAGAAGGGAAGAACGCATGAGAAAACATGTCAACATTGTTGTTTAAGCATGATATTGAGACAACGTGTCAACATTGTTGTTTAAGCGTGATCATGAGACAACGTGTCAACATTGTTGTTTAAGTGTGATCATTTAAAATCATTTGAAATCATTGTAACCATTCATTTATATAACATTTATACTTAAAGCGTTTGAAAATCATTAAAAATTATAAAAAGTGTTCACTGATACATGGTTTATATTTAAAAATTGAATGTCGTAAATGTTATTTTAAATAATTTATAATTCAAATGATACGATAACTTGCCAACACCTTTTATAACCATACAGTTACCACTGCATTTCGTTATCCGCTGGTTTCGGTCTGGTCGCCAGGCATCAATAGAAACATGTGAAAATATCTCCCAATAGTGGAATCCCACAGTGTGGTGGCATACAACAAACATAGTCATCAATAACCATTGCTTAATAGTATACACACCAGCCATGTTCAAGTTCCGCAATAAAATACAACTTTTAAGTAAATGAAAAATATAGTTATTTGTGATGTACACAATTTGCAAGTTAATTACTGATAGCAAGTTTTATCAAAGCTGAACCAAGATAAAAAGAAAATGTTGTTTGAATCCAGTTCATACACTGTTGCTGTATAATACATGCTGAAGTTGGAAATGGCTGGTCATAGAAAATCATTTCACATTAAAAATTACACACTCCAAGGCAGGAAACTCTCTTTTGTTCACCAAACCTTTGTTAAATTGGCATCTATCTATGCTTCCTTATTTGAAAACTGTATCCAGCAATAATTTGGCCAGAAGCAGAATGGTCTGAGCACACTCAGTCAATGTTCTTGCAAGATTCTGTGCTTAGAAATGCCTCGTTAATGCAGAATTGTTGAATAGGTTATAAAAACAAGATAAATAATATCGGTTTGTTCAAATGAACAATGGATTATGTAAACATTCTGCATAATGTTTAGATCTTTCTAAGCAAACACAATTCTGCAGTAATAAATACAAAACAGACCATCCTGCTATCGAGTTTTCTTGAAAACCAGAACAATTTTCTTTTTTTTTATATACAAATAAGACTTCAAAGCTTTGTTTGTAATTTAAACGCATAGAGAAACACCTTGCAAACATCCTTTCACCCTCCAGCCGTTAGCCCCATGAAAGAAACGTAAAAACTCAAACTGCACCAATATGCAGTTTTTTCAACGACCCAAATTGACACAGAGAAGACAAGTTTCCTGCCCATGGACAACAATACATAAAACTTGCTGTATGCCACCACTATTGGACAGGATTTTCACCGCAAGCAACATAGCGTAATTACAGTGCATACATGTATAGAGGCCTTGGACCTGCACTCCCGTTGGACTGGCAACTTGACCAAGACCTGTAACAGACAAAAAGAACTTGATTATATAGCTGCCTATGCAAAATGTCCATAGTTTTCAAATGGATCTGAAATATATTTTTAAATAACACATACAGCAGTTAAGTCCAATAATTCCTCACAAGAGCACATTGTTGTGATGCTTACAAGAGCTTGTGAAATTCATTGAAATGAATGACATATTTATATTTTTATTGATCAATAGTTTTGACAAAACTGATTATGCAAATTTTCAATAACGTACATCAGTAGAGTGATTTTTAGAGCTAAAAAGGTATATATTTTCAACCTATAATGACCTTATCCCCTCTCAATGAAGACGTTATTTCGATAAATCTACTAAATTTGGCCAAAATTTGACAAATGTTGAGGCATTTTTGTGAACAATCCCAGCTATGTTAATCAAATCAAGTTTGAGCTTTATATAATTTACTATTTGATTTTGAAGCAATGTATGTATTTCATGTTCAATTACAAAGTAGAATATAAACCTGTTATATATTTTATCAAAAAAATATCGTTCCATTGATTCATACAATTCCCCATGTGAAGGGCCCGCCACCTTTCCTTAAAACTGAAAAAAACTGGTCAAGATCAAATTCACAAGTTGTCAACTACATTGTAATCAAGATTATGATATCACTTGAAGTTGTGTATTCAATACAGTTATCCTCACCTAGCCATCGGACGAAGCCGGCACAGGTCTGCAGCACCCCAAGCATGTCCCACATGTACGGGTAGAAGTAGTAGCTGACTGCCTGGTTGGGAGCAAACCTCAGCAGGTGCAGGACGTTCTGGAACCGTGCTACCGTGCCCAGGAACCGGTCCGAGACCTCCAACCACTCTGGGGACTGCAAACCCAGATAATATTGAGTCTCGCTCTGGGAAAACAGATTTAGTGCATGTTCCTAAAGTGTCGTCCCAGATAAGCGTCCACAGTTTATTCGGGAAAGACGCTTTCTGGAGAGTGGATAAACAAGCAAAATTGTTGAATTGATATCCACCGCCACAAACATTTTGTTTATGGGTGATAATCGGACGGACAGACTGACAATGCCAATTCTATATCCCTCCGACTTTGGCGGGGGATAACAACAAAGACAAAGCTAACAAATTACCAAAGGATATATGCAGAGACATTTATATAAATTATTAGCCCAAGGCATGCCATAAAAACACTTATGGTCAAAACACATACTGAAGTGGAAGATTGTGATGATGAGCCTGACAGAACATGGCTATTCGTCTTGAGCCAGTACAGATCCTGTAACATCTGAACGGGGACTGCAGCGTACTCGAAGGGCAAGTTGAAGAAACTGATAAGAAGTTCAAGGTCTCCCTCTGTAAGCACATTGTTTTCTTTGAGGTCCATCACTGTCTGCTTAACCTCCTCAACACAACCAGCGGTCGGTGTAGCCTCTACTTGCATGGGACTGTCAGAGGAGCAATTCTTTGATAAAACCTCATCGTTTGTGAGCACATTAATACTGTCTGCGATGGCCGATGGAACACAGTCCATGGGTTCAGGCTTCACTCCAGAGTCACATTCAGAATCTGAGAATTGCGGCTGATGGACGGGGGACCCTTCTGGTGAGGACAGAGGGTCCACCAAACTGTTCACAAGGACGGCCGAGGTGGGGTTTAGGAATGAGGGGTCCACTGGGTTCACAGTGGTTGTAGGCAAGATTGTGGTTGCCAACGCGTTATAGGCTTGTAGTGGGGACTGTAGATTCATGTTGGGTACAAGGGCACCAGCAGTGGTAGATGCACAAGGTGTGGTGGCCACTGCTACAGACTTAGGTGGATTCCTGGCCTTGTTCAACTCCACCAGCCAGTCTGCTATTGCGTTCTTCAGGGCTACTTTTGGCTGATATTTGGGGTCAAAGTTGGTGATGTCTTCATCTGAGGCAAAGTCACACTCACTCTCTAGCTTGATATCAGACATGACTGGACTCAAACGGTTCTCTGCAAGTAACATAAATATCAAAATGACCAAATGCACCATGACACTTTTCAAATGGATGATGGTATATTAATTAAACTATATCACAATACAAGAATTTATTGCTATGGAACTTAAGGAGTTGAGAAATTTCGCTTTTCATTCATTTCATTTGAGCAAGAAACCTAGTAAGTATTTGCAAACATGTTCTTTTTAACTTTGCTTTATTTCAGACTTTGCAATTAAACCTGCCTGCAATGAGGTCTTTCTTGACTGCATTTTGGTTTGACTGCGCCCACTGTCCAAGCGTATGCAGGGGAATATAGTTGGCCTCAAACTCACAGTTAGGGTTCGTGAGCACACCGCGGAGGTACGGAATGATGTCAGTGGACCGACCATCGTAAGCACCAAGGTACAGACGTCTCTGGTCATAGTCGTTAGCGTGGATGTTGTCCCAAATGGTCGGTGGGCGGCGGAACACGTTGGCCACTTCCTCTAGCTCAGCTATTGTCAGTTTCTTGCTGATCACCTTGGAGCCAGTCCAGAGGATGTGGATATCGTTCAGGAGCTTGGACCCCACCGTGTTCAGGTAGCCGGATGTGAGCAGGGTGGGCATGGCCCTTGACGTGCAGTATTCTGAAAGTTCCAAATGAACTAACTGTTTAAACTGTGCGCTTGATCCAGTTTTTTGTAAAATTTTGATTTATTAAAATGCATAAAATCTGACAGGTTTAATTAACTTTTTTCATAAACAAAGTAGGACTATAAATTCTTGTATTTTAAAAATGAGATGAGCAAGGCATGCCAATGTGATTTTTTGTACTTGTAATTGTTCAAAATTTAGAACAAATGTTAATTCACAGATTTGTAAAGCCTAAAGGCTACAACAAATTTTATGCTGTCCACATCAAATAAAATTGAAAATCTAGGCTCAATTATTCTAAATCACTTACATATATATCATTTGCAATCATAGTTCATACATTCCTCACTTTTTATTAACCAAAATTGTATCTTTATCCAAAATGTGATCATCAATAAATTATAATTAGAAACATGGGCGTGATGCAGTTACCTGTAGGACAGAAGTAGAACTCTGGCTGTCCCAGGTGTTCATACACCTCATTTGTGATGGACACCTGGGCACAAGCAGATGACTGGAAGGCACTCTTGTCAGAGACGCTCAACTCTGGGTCAATGTCATCGAACAGCAGCGCAAATGCACGACAACCAAACGCAGCAACCTGTCAATCAAACAACAAGGGGATTTTGATATACAAAGCATTAACAAACTTTCAGATGCAAGTGTATAGTAAAAGAAAATAAAGATGAAAAAACCTGGCAAAGGAGTATATTTATATTCAGACATCCAAATATAATTTATCTCAAGTTGTTATTTGTCATCAAAGAATTTCCGAAGGCAAAGTTCATCTACACCTTATAATACCATATGGTCGGAAAATAGTCCAATCATAACAATCCTGAATCGATGAATGGACTTCAGTTTATCCAGATGTTAACAGTTCCATTGGTTTAACGCTCCACAATCTTAATTATAATTTATAGTATGATCCATGTGACAAGAAAATGTGTCTCATGCCATATGGAGATCATTTGTGCAGTCTGGTCAGGAGCTTCCCTGTCCGCTAATGAGACAGTGAAATCTTGCGTGACTTAATAGTGGACTGGGAAGCTCCTGACCAGACTGGGCGAATATGCAGGCTGGTCTGGAGCTACTGTGGCCACATATGGCATAAGACTTTTTTTTGGCATGACAATGATGACATGGCTCATATTTACCTGCTCCAATTTCCGTTTCAGGCACTGCACATCCTTGGAGCTGGAAAAGCTGATGTCCAGCCCAGGGGAGACGGCATACACCAGTGTGATGTTGTTTTCTGTTGCTGCTTCAATCAAGCTGGTGAGGTTGTCTGAAAGCAAGCACATACATAGTTAATGTATAGACAGTATAGATCCTGAAAAAATATTATATGGACACCTCACACAAACACAAAATATTAAGAAATAAGAGAAATAACGTTTTGTGTTAATCTCAAGGTCACTGAATTTTGATAAAAAAAGAACCATCTCAAACAAGTTTTGACATCTCACAGTTTGTCTGATGGCGAACCTGCGATGTTTAAACTTTAATGACAGTTGTTAGTTAACATAAATGTAATCACACCTGCTTCTTCTACCGAATACAAATCCCTCCAGAATGCTCTGNCAGTCCGTTTTACCGATTTTAATCCCTTAGAGGTTAAACGACACTCAGCAGGCAATTGGTGTTAATCTGTTGTGTAATGTCAATAATGGTGTGAAAAACTAGCGTGTCAGTGTTTATTGTTCCGTATCAGGGTGGTTCAATGCGCAATAAATGCGGTATAATTACTGTACCCGTATAATTATCAAATTAAAGTTAATTAAAAAGATAAAAAACATTCTTACTTTGAAATTATTGCAGTTTGTCTATATGAAAGGATCGGCTGCGAAATAAAAAAGATCTTTCTGTATGTTTAATCTTTCATTACGTGTGAGAGAAATTAATTTAATAATCCAGACAATTTATTTACATGCAAACGCTGAGTAATTGTTTACAGAAATTCACTTTCATTTTTGCCCGGTTTCAGAAAGTCCCAGTGAAGCACGTTTTTTACATGACTGCGTATGACGCAATTAAACATTTCTTTGTCTCGTATTGCATTCAATCTAATTTTAAATTCGCTTGTCCATTGGTTGCCATAATTCAATCAGAACAGTACCTAATGAATGCTCTGTCCCATGATGCACTGTACTCTTTACACTTCTGAAATAATGCGAAGGCATATGTTCCTGTTAACGGACTTATTTAAACACATTTATCGTCATAACATGTCAGGAACATTTTTTTTGTGATGTGGTAATTATTTCGGATTATCGGATATATATGCACATTATAAAAGCGGCATGTATACAGTTATTGATACGATTCGGTTTATATGCATGTATTGGAAAATGACAACACAGCATGGCAATAAACAGGGACCAATACCATACCTGTTTGTAGGCCCCGGCAATAAATGCGCTCAGAACTTATTACGCGGATCCGTTTATAACGCAGTCGCGTTGATCGGACCCCGTCAATCGCGTAATATTGGAGCTATAGTGTACTACTAACAACTTCATAATCCCTCATAAACAACATATTAATAATTAACAATAATTAAACAAGAAAGAACAAATGTGTGCTACATGGTGTGTAATAAACACTTGTATACAAAAGCATAAAAATCTCACCATTGGAAAAGAAGTTTTCTTTGTTCTGTGCTCCATGGTATACCATAGAAACCTGAAATTAAATGCATGATTTTTATGAGACTGTCAATGCTGGACATTATTCTCACTAACTGTGATATCTATCAATAAGATAACAACAAAAAGCGTCTACTCAACAACAAAAAACTGGACAGGGGTGTAGAAATTCCTATGACCCACTTGCCCGATTCGCGAGTTTTTCGTGTCGGACAAATGCACTTCCTCATCTAACTTGTCAGCGGAAGACTAGAAAAGTTATTTATCCAATTAAGATCCTATTTTAGTAATTTTTGTATTAACAAGTACTGTTAGGGAGCTTTTATGGTTGTTGTCCAATTCCGGTGAACTTTCAGTTTGGTAATGGTATGGAGATTTCCCATAACTTTCTGTCTCTGGATGAATACGGCGAAGATACAATGTCTTGCTTTTACTTGACAATGGGGAGTATGCGAGTAGACACTGTTGATGTGTGAATACTTGAATATTTGAAAATGTCTATTGTTGACGAGTTCACAGTATCATCACTGCATTTATTCCAATCAGACTTAAATCAGGCACAGTTTTTAAGATGACAGTTTTGATGGTGATTGAATTGTTTGGAAGCACTGGTAATTATTGTTTACTACATGTAGATTGGCCACTATGTTCTGATGGTTATAGTCCTGGTATTGATTAGCCCTAATGGTACGTTAGGAAGTGGTGGCTTAAGGGAGTGTTTGAAGGAAATGGCCAGTACGTGGCCTTTTACCACCATGTACAACAGTGTCAACCTGTGTGCACTTTTTCTGTCTTGGAGTGGTGGGAGGTCCAACTTATGTTACAGATCAGTGACACAACCAGGCTGTCTGGAGCAGTAGTATCTGGTGATGAACCTCTAGGTGGCCGGCCAACGTCTGTTTGGTGGAACGGGTCCCATACAACACTGGCATATTCAAGCTTTGACCAGACAAGCGCTAGGTAGGAATCTTTGCAACAGTTTGCAGGGCAGTGACTGAGGTTTCTTCTGAGAAATCCAAGAGTAAAGTTGGCTTGCTTTGGTATAATTGGTGATATAGGTTTTCCATTTCATGTCTTCTGATAAAGTAAAACCATGGAAGAGGTTTTCTTGCACTCTTTTGAGGATTTCTTTGTTAGTGTTATAGAAGAAGCTGGAAGACTTTATGCCCCACAATGTCAGAAAATATAAAAAGTGAAATTTTCAGTTATGGCCAGGGTTGGCATAAAACCCGGGTTTTATAGTATTGACCGGCCGGGGTGGGTAATACTGGGAAAACCCGGGTTTTACTGGGTTTTACTGGGCAATACTGGGTAATAAAGATACTGCAATATTGTATAACTTATACGATAATAATGAGTTTGTACATATTAAAAGAACATATCTATTAACAATTTTTAACTATTAGTTACATTGTCAACTTCTAATTCATGTGAAAACATATTCATAATTCCTTCTCATTTTCATGAAAATGGAAATTCTTTTTCTTTGTCTGTTTGGATGGGCATTACTTGGGTATCGAAGATATTACACAATTATACAACAGCACAACTTGCATAATGATAAT
>VMBQ01000698.1:154796-190077 GCA_007657795.1 Dreissena rostriformis | reverse complement strand
ATATATATTGTTATGATTCGAAAAGGACGACATTAAAAGTTAAACACAACGCTATTATTATTATTATCCATTTCAAGTAGACATTTTGGTGCCGTGATTACAAAAATGAACCTACAGAAGTTATTAGCAGCAAGAGACGGGCATAGGGCTACGCTTGAAGATTTATTCTTGCAACTAGAAACGGCAAAGAAAAATAACTTATACAATGAATTTGAGCTGTGCTTTGAAATGATCAATGACGTTCTTGCATTGTTGAAGTCTGTTGACGAGAAGATTACAATCACCACCAGACCTATGGTAAAACTATACTCGCTAGAAGTACAATGTGACGACCACTGATTTTTAATTTTGCAATCAAGTGTTAAACTCTTCCCAGTGTTATGGACATTTCAAGTGAATAAGTAGATTTAATTATTGTATTTAAATAATCATATTGTTGTTCGTGTTTATTAACATTTCGCGGCCCGGAGAATGTTGGGAATTTGGCGCTACGTCGTTTGACGCCGCCGGCTAACGTCACATATATGTACGTCATTGTTGTTATTGTTTGATATATATATTGTTATGATTCAAAAAGGACGACATCTGTGAGAGACCATGTTCGATGGCGATCAGGTCTCGTATTTTTTATGCTTTTGGCATTTTTTGGCACAATTTATGCAAAAATCAGTATGGAAGAGTTAAGCTTTAGAATGTATCTGACGAATACTGATCAATTCTGGTCAGTTGAGAAAACCAAATTGTTGTGAGAAATATCAACTCGGCCGGCTTTAAGACTGATCTTTTTGTGTTTATTTTCATGCTTATATATTTCATTTAAAAGTTCAGTTTGGATATAGAGTGTACATAATATCATGTTGAAATGCATGTTGTGTAAAACAAAATTGGGTAAATCATCAGTTTTGGACGGAAGCCAAAATCAGCAGCCATTTTGAATATTTTTACCTTCAACGACACCGCAGACAAATTTTCCACGGGGTTGATTATCCAGAATCTCTGTCGATCCCGTCATTTCAGTGTTATAGTAAATACTTATACAAGAACTAGCTTTGTATCTAAGGTTGGCACTAATGCTAGAGGTAATAAAACAGAATTAACGTCATAATATTCTCGCTTTAACTCGTCGCAACTCTCTAGTCTCTCTCGTCGTGAAAACATTAAACTGGCTCAAACCGGTCAAACCGACTCGCTCCCTATACAGTTCGCCGCTTACAGTCTCGCTCCTTATTTCATAACGACACGCCCTCTCATTATTATTAGTGAAATTTGTAAATAATAAAAAGGAACATCAAAATGTGTTTCATTTTTATACAGTGAATATTATAGATTGTTATGTTAACATTCATGGAGACGGTTAAAGGTTATTTATTTTGGGCATCATCATGATCAATCCCTTGAACGGTTTAGTCGTTTGGGGAAATGAGGGGCGACGATACAGAAATCGTCCTCCAGTCAGGTCTGGTGTGTGCTGCTGAGAGTAATTCATCCATGGGAGAGACGTATACTCTTTTACATCCTCTGACGGCCTCGACGTCGACCTCTCTCTAGCGTACCCTGGAGAACAGTTTGGTACAGAGAGTCGTGCCTGGTGACGTGTCCAAACCAAGCCAGCTTTCGTCGTTTGACGGTCGCCAGTAGGGGCTGTTGTGGACCAACAAGTGTTGCAGTCTTGTTCCGGACGTACTCGTTGGTTTTGTGCTCCGTACGTGTCGGCGATGCGGAGCAGTCTTCGGAGACATTTATGTTCAAATGCCTCTATCCTATGTTCTGTCTCCGAGTGAAGCGTACGTCCAGGTCTCGCAGCCGTAGAGTCGGATGGAGACTACGAGGGACTTGTAGAGCCTGTACTTGGTTGGGAAGCTGATGGAACTGCTGGTCCACAACCTGCTCAGTCTGGCCATCGCTGCGGTCGCCATGACAATTCCTATTCGGACCTCAGCGGTACCGGCTGGTCCTTGGTCATGGTTGCGCCCAAGTAATTGAAGCTGGTCACTTTTCTATAGCTTCTCGCCGTTCATGGTGATGTCTGCACTGGTGTTGGTCGTGCTGTTCACCTTGATCTTCGACGTTTCCGTGCTGACCTCCACCCCGTATGCTCCTACTCTTTCATAGAATCTGTTGGTGAGATATTGAAGTTCACTAGCTGCTAGTGCCACCCATGAGGTCAATGTCATCAGCGAATCTCATGTTTGAGATAGGCCTTCCACCTTTGGATATAGCGGTGTGGTCGTCACGGAGAGTCTCCTGCATTATCTTCTCAAGGAAAAGGTTGAACAGGACGGGAGAGAGCAGACATCGCTGGCGGACGCCCACTTGCTGGTGTCCAGTCCCCTGCTGTCCGTTGAGAAGTACTGCGCTGGCGTTTCCGTATTCAACTTTTATATACATGTATAGTTGAAAGCTGGCAAGTTATGACATCTCATTCACATTTGATACGTTAGTTAACAACCTGTGGCTTAACACTATGACAACCATGTACTTAACGATCCTATACTAACGTATCAAACGTGTACCAGATTTCATAACTTGCTAGCTTCCAAGAAGTGCTTATATTTTAGACATTGAGTAATTAAAATGAAGAATTTTACATAGTTACCGGGTACTTAAATTTGAGAAAAATGGTTCCGTTTATCATTACTAGTTTTTTGTTGTGGTTAAGAATATACATACTACTAATTTACATTATGTGTAAATGAAATCTGCCTCGATTTTGAACAGCTTATAAATGAACAGCATAACGTATTAGAAATTACAACTCCGTTAAATCTCAGCAACGTAGGTATCAATTAATCGGGAAATCTTAGTACAACACACAGTTTACATATTTTACATTTTTTTTAAATAGATAACATTTACCTGTTTTAATCTCATGTACCGATGCAGCTGAATTGGTACCAGTTCGAAGTATTTCAACCTTGCACTCTAGTTATCACATCTTCAGGTCAAACTGGAATGTAACGATCGAGCGAAATCGTTAAACACATTAATTGCAATTAAAATGCTTACAAATCAAATTCCATACATATTTAAGATAAAATTCAACACTAGATCACAAAGACATTCAAACAATACAAACTTAATATGAGTTTTTTTTATCACACAATTTTCTATGAACTCAGTACTGCACGTAAAACGCTCTCAGATTTCATGACATTTATACATGTACATACAGAGTCCTATTAAAGTTTTTGCCGGGGCAAATTGTCATACACATGAGTTGAGTAATTATTCATGTGGGGAGAGTCGTTATTAAATAAGGGTCGAGTCGTTATGAAATAAGGGGCGCGTTATGAAGGAGCGAATCGTTAAGGAGGCCAGTCTTCACATTACCGAGCCATAGGAATTAAATGCCTTAGAGTTAGGGTTATTTAACGATGTATTTTATACTTTAGAAAATGACGTATGCTTTAATGGAGTACATGTATTTAAATGATTAGATGTGTTGTTTTCATGTAGATTATATAAATGAAATAAAATATGAAAACTTTAAAGTACAAACGATACGAAAGCGTACACTGCATCAATTTCTACTTCCATCCTGACTACTGTTGCTAATGAGAATATTTCATACACCATAATATTATTGTTATGCAAATGATGACAAGTTCTGAAACTAATATTTAAATGTCGAAATTGCAGTTATCATACCATACATAAAGCAAAAAATATATAAACATATACATGTTACTTCTTCCTAAAGACAATCTTTAGATACGCTTTATAACAGTATAAAGAATGATAAACGTTTTTCAGTCAATATAAATAATGAATATTGACAATCTGGGTTTTAGGCAATATAGCTGCCCCTGTTTGTATACTTGCAGCACCCCGTATCAACTGTTCTGTATGACTAAACTCACACATGAAAAAAGAAAACTGGGAATGTTAAAACACTCCTAGTAAAAATACTTTCCTTATTCATGTCCGACATTATCTAGCATCTAACTCCTGAAACAATACACTGATAAATCTTATATGGACTTGTTATACGATTTTCGCAGAAATTAAAACTGCAAATAAATGTTTCTACTAACAAAACTATTACATCTGAAAAAGTGCAGAATAATTATAATGATAAGAAAAAAGGTTTTAATGAAAACTTTGCCGTCTCTGGGAATCGAACCCGGAAACTTTTAGAGTAGAATTGAACGTACTACCACTGGGCAATTCAGGCTTTATGACCATTTTATGTGAAACACTTTGTTGGAAAACATGTACATTCCGATTGTAATATTTTAAAAACGCTTCATTTATTTTCCGTTTGATTTATAACAATCCGTGAACGAACCGATATTTTGAAAATTTTAGTCAGTAGTGATATTTGCTTGATTGAACATGATTAATGTCACTTTTTTAATCTATGTATTTGTGTCCATTTACCAAACTGTGAGAATAAGACCATTTAAAACTAAATGTAAAACAAAACATGCGAAACATATTTGTAATATGATGTTTCAGTTAAGATAAAGCAGTAAACTGCAGAATGATCGGACTTCCGAGCTGGATTGAGAGCAGTTTACAACAAGAATGTCCTCACACCTTTAATGAAGCTGTTATCTTTTGTGTAAACGTGGAAGTTTTGACCGCATGACAACTGATACGGTTAAAACTGTATTAAGGACATATATTACATGTACGTCAGATCGTCTAAGTTATTTAAAGTCTTATAAATTGTTACTTTATACTCGAATTTAACGCTACCTTTATACGGAGTTAAAATTCGCTTGAATATTGACTCGATGAAACGTTAATTTATATCCAAACTGGGAGCTTGTTTTGTCACATCAAAGGTAGGCGTGCACAATGGCTGCCAAGGATTTTTCGTTTTTGAATAAAGGGTCAGATGTTATAATAAGTGAATATTGTTGCTCGTCATGCGAAGAGGGTGGACATACAATCGATGCAGAGTTTTATTGTGGACAGTGTGTGAAGTTTTATTGTGGAGAATGCATTACACCACACAGACAGTTGTTTAAAACGCATAGAGTGAATGGGAGGGAAGAATCGGCAAGGTGGCCAGTGCCCAGGGCAACTCAAGACCTTCTAGAGAAATGTGACGTACATACCGACCAGAAATTAGAGCTTTTCTGTGGGGACCATGATCAACTGTGCTGCAATACTTGTGTGTCACTAAGTCACAGGTTGGTAGTAAGCCTTTTGATCATGGAAAGGTTATATAGTTACTTATCTATTACAGGTTTCCATAAGTCCCAATAGCGGGAAATTAAAACTGTATCAAATTTGGATGTATTTATTGACGAAATCCGTCACAAATGAGCCTCGTCGTGCTGAAATGGGTCTTATGCCATATGCGGCCATCGTAGCTCCAGACCAACCTGCTCATCCTTGCAGTCTAATATGGAGTTGTTCTATCCGTTAATGAGACCACACAAGCTAGCATAACTAAATAGCGGACAGGGTAGCTCCTGACCAGACTGCCCTGGTCGCATATGTCATAACCCATTTTCGCATGACGCGGCTCATATAGTCTTTCTAGTTATATACAATAACACCCAAAGTAGATTGTCAATGGCTCTTTGGTTATATATGTAAATCAATAGGCTTAAAACTAGTGTATCAAAACAAAGCATATACAACAATTTCATATAATCATCACTTTATTTATATTCATTTACAAACAAAAACTCGGCAGAAAAACGCGCTAAAACATACCATTGTTGTGTATTTGAATATGTTGAAAGATTAATTATGGATGCGGTGGGTACAAAAAAATAAAAAACTATATATTGTAATAAGTATTAAACTTATCATAATTATAATGCCACCCACCCCTTACACAATTTAAAAAACAACATTTTAACATACTAGTAATTCAACAAAACATTTTCATTTACATAAATGAGAAAAATGTTAAAGACAAACATGATATTTGTGTATGATGTTTTTAACAGATTCAGCACCACCGTTGACTTTTTAGGTAAATTTTAGAAGACTATCTAGTATCGATAACCTACATTATCAACTCGCCTTACAAAATACACTTAACAACTTAAATTATTTGAAAGAATTGCATATTTCTATTTTGTTAATGTAGTATACAAGTCATAACTCTATTTCAGACAATGCTGTAATGTTTCCCTTATACTGAAAGGAGTCAAACTTCAGTCATCAGAAAGCATCCAGGAGATTTTGTCGGACATAACAATAGTTTTTGATCAATTGATGATAAGGCAAGAAATGAGCAAGAGGTGCATGCAGACTCTAAAGGCTTCATTCGAAGAGCGACTACAAGAAATAACTATGATGCGTAACAAATTGAATGCTGTTTTAGATAAGATGGAGAAAACTACACTGGCAGAAATGGGAAATATCATGACAAGTCTTAACACACCATTCAAGTCTGATATGGAAAACTGTAATAAGTTTCGCGGGGAGTTCAAACTTTTCAGTGACACAATGAAAAACATAGGAGAGAAGAATACAAAACTATGTTTCATTGCCAGAATGAAATGTAGAGACAAACTGAAACAATCAGAAGCATTTTTGCTTGATCAGGACAACAAGTTGAAGGTTGAAAGTTCATTATCTTTCAGAGCTAATTTAGATATTGAAAGATACCTGAGCAAACTCCAAGGACTGGGAAAAGTTGCAACGGTACAACCAAAGATACGGGACACTGATCAAGTTTTAGCTGTGAAGGGAACTGAAAGGTTTAGATTGAAAATGGCCGGTGAATCCAATATTACTTTTGATATTGTGGGTACATGTGGCATTTCTAACGGAGAAATCGTAGCTGTAGATAGGAAACACAACAAAGTGATTCTTTTAGATAGAGCTTATGAGATTGTCAGTCAGTGTGACATGAATTCTATCCCACAAGATGTTTGTCTTACAACTGATGGTAAAGTGGCGGTCACAACTGTAAACGGGTGTGTGCACTTTGTATCTGTGATCAAGGGGCGCCTAATGAAGGGTAGAAAGCTTCAAATGAAACATGAATGTCTTGGTATTGCCAACCATCAATATAGCCTGTATGTTACCTCCGGTACTGCTTTGTACCACTACACTCTGACCGGAGGATTGGTGAAAAAACTGTACAATGACATAAATGGTCGTTTAACAGGTACTCGTTCTCGTGTTAAATATTATGGTACATATAAGTATGTATAAATACGTTCAAAGTGTATATTTTTGCATTTAATATGAATGGTAAATGTTATAGCAGGTGTTTAGTTACAACGTACCAGTTATTCATTCTTCACTATTAACATACGGCACACATAATTTCAGTAAGAAATGCCTCACGCATGCCTTAGGATAAAAATAAAGGAAACATAGTAGCTGACAATTATTCATCGGATTTGCAAAGCAATCCTATCACTGCCTCACCATTATGTACATTTATTAAATACTAAAACAATTATATAGATATATTTGCACTGTTGGATGTCACCAATCTGGTGATTTTAGTGTTGTTTTAAATTACGAGTATTTTTTACATTTCAGTTTTAAAATGCGCTGTCAGTCGAACGGGCGACAAGATTTATGTTACTAATAACTCTCAGCACAAGCTTCTTACCCTGGCAATAGACGGTACCGTTTTGTCGACATTTACAGACCCTGAATTAAAAGCCCCAACTGGAGTTCACGTGACTTCTGCCGGCCAGGTGTTGGTGTGCGGACACAAATCCAATTCTATCATACAGGTTGACAACAAAGGGAAGAAGAGGCTTGCTATTCTGGCATCACGTGAGGATGGAGTGCTGCGACCTGTGTCGGTGTTCAAGGACAATGCTACAAACTCTGTGGTTGTCAGCCAATGGGCCTCCTGGCAAATGCTGAAGTTAGATCTTTAATAATCTAAGGGTCAAGTGAGATTGTTTATTGTATTATACGTATTTGGTAAGCTAGAGAAACCCTTATAAGTGATTGTTTTCTGGAGTGCTTTATTTAACACTTGGAATTAGTGGGATTAAAAAGCAATGACTGTCTTTGCAATAACATGTGCTGTTTAGTGTAAAAATATCCTACACGTAAAAACTATCATTTTCGTACTTTACATTTTCTTTAAAATAATATTTATTAATGTTCCTAATGAATTTGCCATAGAAATAAAGTGGTAACTGACAGCTTATTTTGATTGTAAACATGAGTTTAACAATTTGCAAAGTGCAGCATCATTTGAGACACTTAAAATAACAAAACTTAAGACTCTCTGCTGATAAACTATTTTTGTTGCTTTATACTGAGATATATATATATATATTTATATAAAAATTATTCGTTCGTTTTGTTGTGTTTTGCTTATTGCTAAGGCTTAATATTTCCGAATAAAAGTTAAATAAAACACATCGATTATGTTATTGTTGTTATTTCAAATACGGCTTTGCAATATTTCTTAACTTTTCAAAATAAATATATCGTTGTTGAATGACCTACGAGAATAAAAGTTTAGAAACAAATGTAAAGAAAGATCTTTGAAATACGTGTTTTTATATAAAAATACTGATCGGTGGAAAAGTTTGTAAGAATATGAATATCTACACAACAAACCGTATATACAAAAATAACGCTATTTCCGAGCATTTACATTTTGATATACCGGTCTGTTATACACAAGTGAGAATACAAAAAGATTTCAGTAGAAATTTCAAACGTTGATATAGAATATGGTAATGATACATAGTAATTGCTGTAACAATCAACTGGATATGTAATGTCAATGCTCAGAACACCAATTTGTGTGATTCTTGACGCTGCTAGATGGAACGGGCAAAATATAATTAGGAATAATTTTAAGTTAAAGCTCAAAAGCAGATTGGACAATACGAATTGGAATACTTTTTACACAAACCAAATGTGTAAGTAAGCAAACGGTTTTGCAACAGTGTTTCTTTATATGACTGGAATTCTGCATTAACTATTTCCGGAAGAAAAGTAGCTAAATATTCGCCCAGCACCCTAACATGTGATCTTTAAATAATTTTAAGCGCATTTATTTTAATTAAAAATAATTAGGGAGATAAATAATGTTTACGAAGACCTATGTTCGTGTTATTATAATAATGAAGTGGCTTGATTACCTCACTGTTTATTATACATGTATAATAACATTCAAAATACTATTATGTGTATTGGCTACTCATTTTTTTTCAAACATTAAACACATAACTAGCATAATGATGCGAATTTGGAAGAAGCAAACAGGTATCTAGTTTCTTTAGATGGATAAACGTGAATTTTCATTAATTCCANAATCCAATTCTATCATACAGGTTGACAACAAAGGGAAGAAGAGGCTTGCTATTCTGGCTTCATGTGAGGATGGTGTGCTGCGACCTGTGTCGGTGTTCACGGACAGTGCTACAAACTCTGTGGTTGTCAGCCAATGGGCCTCCTGGCAAATGCTGAAGTTGGATCTTGTGTAACTTAAGGGTCCACTGAGATTGTTAAGTTTTATATGGAGTTTGTATCTAGAGAACGAATGAGAGTTCACCAGAGAACTTTATGGCATATAAGACAAATATCAGTGTTTTAATATATGACTGAATATGCATTTTCAGTTGAAGCACATGAACAGTGACAACATATCACAGCCGATGCATAATTTGTAATTCTGTAACAACTACATTTGTATGATACATTTATTGACATTAAAAAATGAACATATATTGGCATTCTTAAAGAAGTTGATACAGAATTTAAATGGAACACACGAGCAGGACTGTATACGCATGTGAACAGATGTGGTATTAACAGTATAATTAATTATATGATCACAAAACGTAACACGTAATTCATGATTTGCACAGTGCAGTTTTGAATGATACTTCAATGATGACAATACAGCGGCTATGCTGTTAACATATTTTTTGTGAGTTGAACTATTCTGATAATTGTGTCGTGTTCTGAGAAAACTGGGCAAAATGCTTGTGCGTAAAGTGTCATCCCAGATTAGCATGTGCAGTCCGAACAGGATAATACGGGACGACACTTTCCGCCTAAACTGGATTTTCGCTAAGAAGAGACATCATTTAAAAAAAAAAATCCATACAAGCGGAAATTGTCGTCCCTGATTAGCTTGTGCGGACTGCACAGGCTAATCTGGGATGACAATTTCCGCACAAGCATTTTGCCCAGTTTTCTCAGAACACGCCACATGTTATTGTTGTATTCAATTGTTTTTGTGCACAGATTAACATCTGACAAAACGTTGACTCGTGGTGTTTATGTTGCAAAATAAAACAAGCGGTATTATAAGTGTGTTTTAAATTTTGTTTAACTCGCAATACTTGAAGCAAAACTAGATTTATCGTTGATTTATAACATACTTGAATAAGTAACCGTGGCTGTTTGTTCCGATCTAATGATTTTAAGGGAAATATTGCCTTTGATTTTTGTTTTAGTATTCATTTTTAATGGAATTTTCGTTTACAGATCTCATGAACTAATGATCCGAATTTGATGAACCTATATATATACATGTATTCACTTTCATTTCTGAATGGATATACAGACAACGTCAGGTCGTTCCGCTCTGCCGATTTTTCAAGGAGTTATTGGCCTTGGAAACTTATTTCTCTCCTCGTTGGATCTCGACACAAATAGTTCGAATTTTATAACATTTCATATGCAGCATCCCTATTGAGTGGACAAGCGTAAATATTCAGTTTTTTACGCTCCAATAATTTTTAACGAATTTTACGTTTCTGTGTCACATGCAATTATGATAAAAATTATGTGTGCTTTCGAAGTTTATTAGTTCCTTTCGCGCATGAGGCTGCATTATGCGAGGACCTGAAGTGTGTCAAAGCTTTCCTACATATTTATCCTACTAGACTCACGAAATATGTGAAAGTATGATATAAGTTCGATTTATTAGTACAATATCCAGCTATTAAGTTTTTACTGAAAGATTTTCAATATGCGTATGGTCATGTGTTTAGTGGGTAGGGGAGGGGAAGCCGGGGTACCCGGGGGAAACCTCACCTGTCCGGTATGGTAACCACTAACCAAACTCACTTGCTTCATGGAACGGGGATTACAATCGGGTCGCCTAGGTGAGAAGCGCGTGTAACAACCACTGCGCTAACCCGAAAGCCCCTTAAATTATTTTCTGATTTTGATAAACCTGAATATGCAGCATGAGTACATGGTGGTGATGCGAATATTGTAATGTTGTTCCGATACAGGGAGTTTTCAGTATGTTATGCCGCTTGAATAATAATTCCTAAAGATCCGAATTTGATGAAATGTTATATAAAGCACCTCTATAGTGTTTACTTGCGCAAATGGTCGATTCGTTTCGCTCAAATGATTTTTCATGGATTTATTGCTTAATTATTAAAATATTTTTTTTAATGATGTTTCGTGTTACCGCGCGAGATCTCAAGAAATAATGATCCGAATTTGATGACACTTTTACAGATTTGACGTGCTCATATTTCCAAGTCATTAAGCATCAGTGATTTTTTAGGGATTTATTGACGTTCAAAAATAATTTGTTTCCGCGTGAGATCTTAACTACGAGTTGCAAACCTGTTACGGATTACATAGAGAACTGCTGCAAGCTTCTTTAAGATTTGTAACCTCTAAGTGACACGATGCGAATTGTTCGAGACAAGAGTTAGAAACTCTCTTTTATAGAATTGGTGAAAAGTCCAGAGAAGATGAAACAAACATAAACATTTATATGTATTTGATAACTCTTTGAATGCTGAAAGTTTATTATCATTCGAAGAAGAAACTGATATTGAAAGATACAGAAACACATTGTCAAATCTGGTCAGTGGTCACTCGTGCAACAATACGGTAAAATCTGGGTAACCATGACGCAGTCATCCCTGTGACTAAAATAGAAACGTTTAGATTGAAACCACCTGGTGAATCTAGAATGAGATTTCAGATCGTTGGTATATATGTGGACTTTCCGATTGAGATATGATTATTGCAGATAGCAAACACAGAAAGGGGTCTTTCTAATGGATGAGCATTATCATGTTATTGGAGAACTAAAATTGACTTCAGCTCTCCAGGACATGTGTAAATACGTACTTGTTTGTACATAATCTTTGAACATTTTGATTGTAATTTGTGTTTATTTGCATGATTGCATTTGTATTGTACGGATGCACGTTGACTATACTTTGTTTACCTGTATGTAAATGGTCAAAGGCGTTTTGCCGATATTCTAATTAAAAAACTTGTCAAATAACTGCTTTCAAGATAGCAATCACTCAGAGTGACGGCAGTCTGTGTATGCGTGTAAGCAATCGAAGGTAGTCTTTATGTCACCATCAGTAATGCTCTGAACCATGATAGACAGACCGGAAGACTGATCAACAAGTTCTATCAGGATGCATATAGCGGAGATAATACCTGATAAATAAATATCCAACTGTGTTCAGTGTAAAGGCAACTTTATTTTCGTTATATATTTTAACTAAATCTTAATTTACAATATCGTAATACTAAGTACATGTATGTAAACTGATGGCTAATTTACTATTTAAACTAATTAATACTAGATGCGTTGGAAAAGTAAACGTTGAATCTATAGAGCAGTGACTACGGTATTTCTTTTCTTTATTTACTATTTCTCCTTATAACTGTTTTGGAACAGCTATTGTTAAAAATAATAACATGCCGTTTAAACAGGTTTTAAGACAACCAACTCTGCTATCAAAAAATTAAAGACTTAACTGTAAAAAATGTCAAGCCCATTATTTGAGATTTATATAACCAGCACAAGCTACTGCCCATGTCCAAGTACTTTCTACCTTTAGCGATCCTCTGAACTGCAAATGCCAGATGGCGTATACGTAACACCAGAAGGACATGTGCTGGTCTTTTGGAACATGTCTCAGACTGTTTTACAGCGAATAGAAAACAACGGAAAGGGAGTGCAATGGCCAGTTTCAGTCTACAAAAACAGCACAACACACACTATCATTGGGCAGTGGTCTAGAATGCAAATACTGGTGCATAAGGTTGTGTAAATTAAATCGGAATTCAAAAATGGAAAATACCAAAATATATGGGTTTTTTTATATTTATTATGACAGGAAAGAGTTTTCGAAAAATGGCACATACTATGAAAAATAAAATGAACACACGTGATACAAAACCTCTGTGTTTGTTATTCAGTGGGCCTCCTGGCAAATGCTTAAGTTGGATCTCGTGTACCGAATTAAGCAAGTGAGACTGCTTAATTCGTCAGATTTGGTAAGGTAAACTTGATGTTGTTTCGTGTAGTGCCGTACTGTACCGTTTTGGCAACTGGTTCCTAGCCATAAATAAAGGACCACGAAGGTGTGTTTGATAGAAATGCAATACTGTTGCAGCTTCTGGAATTTCACTTCTTTATATTGAGAACATATTTCCAGTCAGCGTCCCGTGGAGTGCTTTATGGAAGTAAATTAGAAAAAAAGTGTGGTTTAAAAAATGACTGTACAATGTATTCGCATTTACATTTGACGTTCGTGTATAGTGACAAATACTTGTACATCATACTCAATGCATGACGATACTGATATACAGGCTATATTTGTAACTTTGAAAATACCAAATTGTATTGACTGTGTGCGACCGATGTCTTGTATTCATTATAATTTTATGATCACAACACGTAACACACTTTTGTAAAGATGTGCACAGTTCAGATTAGTTTAAGACTGTTAATTAAGACTATCTGCGGATTTGTTTTGTCTTGATGACATATGCGGATATGTGCTTCATTCAGTAGTTTTGTTTGCCCCAATAATAAATGTTGGTCCATTGCCAATTCGGAGGCTTTATGTTTCAAAATAAAACTAGAGTAAATACGTGTAATATATATTTTAGCGCTACTTTTTAATATTCAAAACGGCTATGCACGATCTCCTTAAATTTTCTTAAATAGAAAATATTATGAATACAATACTATGATAAATGTTTACGAGAATTTGAATCAGATTACAAGTTCTTTGAAATACGTGATTTACTTACCACTTACCACAGCATGCCATCGGTCCCTATCTTGGGCCATATTTTTTGCTTCTCCCATGACATTTAGGAGTTCAGCCTGAAGGTTCGCCTTCATGTGAGAACCGGACGACATCTTTTCCTTGTTCATCGGGGCTCAAACCCATGGCGTTCCACGCTATATTGGGTTGGTCTCTTCTCGGCGTATGTCCAATCCACTTCGTGATTGGTGGTTCTTGTATGCGCTGTGCCAGCTATTGTTTGAATATGTGATTGCACCATCTATTTCGTAGGGTTTGTCTAAAGCAGGTATCGATGAAGACATGACGATTTTTTTATCCAGTTTTTTAAAGGGAGACTGTACGATTTGTATATGTGTTAAATTTTAATATATTAATAAAATTATGTTACGATGTCACAAAATAGGCAATAAAAATTATACATTGAAGACGAATTTCATAAATGCAGCAAAGACAAGTTAGCGCTGGTTAAAGCCGATGCCGACACTTTTACTCGTATTTGTTAGGAAACAAAATTGTGTCTTTGTGTCGTATGAACGAATCTGCACTAAAACTAAATTTAGATTCACATTGTACATGCATTATATATATCCTGGCGAATTCGGCTGGAAGCCTTTTTCGATTTCAGAATTAAATATCTGGCTTATTTCGCATTTTTCGACACATGTTCTTCTTAACTTTTATTTTAATTTATATTGAAATATATGTATAATAAGTGTTTTATATAAATTCATAAATATTTGACAAAATCGTACAGTCTCCCTTAAAATAAGTGTTTTATAAAGTTTTTAATACTTCGTCGTATTCCACTTGAAAACGTTTGTAACGTTACAAATATCACCAGAATGAAATAATGAGAATTAAATATGCACGTGATCGAGACAGTCATTAATTGATTGTCAAAGAGGCATTGCACAACATCTACATAATACTGACATATTGTATCGCAAAGTACATTAAACTTCCCCTACGTATGACGTTTGATAACGAATATTGAAGGCTATTTATTAACAATTATATTGACACTTTTGTTGTAGCTAATAAATGAAGGTATTCATATGCATAACTTATACTTCCGTACATTAAATTCGATTGTAAATGACTTATTAAAAATTAGTTGTGTGTGTGTGTGTGTGTGTGTGTGTGTGTGTGCGCGCGCGCGCGCGTGCGTGCGTGCGTGTGTGTGTGAAATTGAATATATTGCATAACCCATATTTTCTTCCATCCGTTTCACTGTATTACGATTTATATTGATAGTCTTCAGAAATTTAACACAACTAACAGTTTCAAACATGAACACAATTCACGCAAAAGTAAAGTCGCGTTATATGAAACATGCACTGATAGCCTTACAACGTCAACTTTTCTGAATGAACAAGTACTCGTGGCAAATCGACTGACTCCGGAACGCTCCGTTTAAAAGATAAAACTTGCACTGATACCACAATCTAGACTGAAATTATTCAACCACAGGTTTCGCCTTACAACATCGACTTTTTGTGTAAACAGGTAAACGTGGCTAATACACCTGTATCGAGTGAAGTAACTTGTAAAAGATATAGGTGTGCAAAATGGCCGCCAAGGATTTCTCGTTTGTTTATAAAGGTTCTGATGCAGTAATCAGTGAATATTGCTGTTCGTCATGTGAAGAGGGCGGAAATACTATCGACGCTGAGTTCTATTGCGGAAACTGCGTGAAGTTTTATTGTGGAGAATGCATTAAACTACACGGGCAGCTGTTTAAAACGCACGCAGTGAGTGGCAGACGAAAAATGGAAGAATGGCCAGTGCCCAAGGAAACGCAGGACCTTCTGGAGAAATGTGACGAACATTCTGACAAGAAGTTGGAGCTTTTCTGTGGACACCACAAACAACTATGCTGCATTACTTGCATCTCATCGAGTCACAGGTATGAACACATGCACAATTAAGACCTTATAAATGTATTATGATAAGTGAAGGTTCTTAAGATAAAGTAACTGGAATCTATATATTGAATTTCAATGACAATTTTAACTAACAGGGATATTATTACTACCGTTTAATGGTATTACAGTATTACTGTATGGACAATTGTGATTGTATTCTCAATTTGCTAACATAAATGACTTTTGAAAACATTTTTTTACCGGATTTCTTTTTATGAAACAAGTACGTGTGTTTCAGAGGATGTACTCTGGTTTCCCTTATATCTGACACTGCCAAATCCACGTCACAAGGAGACTACCAGCAGACATTAGTGGACATAAAAACAATATTCGATCAACTGATTAAGCGACAAAAAAGCAGTGAGGACAGCATACAATTCCAGAATACGTCGTTTGAAGAACGACTACAAGAGATCAGAGAAATGAGGGAGAAACTTAATGCTGCCTTAGACAAATTGGAGAAGACCACGTTAGAGGAAATTAGAAATATTCTGACTAGCCTCAATTCCCCAGTCAAAGCTGATGTGAACACTTGCACTAAATTCCTTGAAGAGATTAAACTATTCTCCGAGACAATTCAAGGTAACAAAAATAAGGAGTTGAGCTTCATTGCACATGTTAAAAGTCAGGAGAAAATGAAACAAGCAAAACTGTTTCTTTTGGAAAACTCTGCGAAGGTGAGAAGTTCGTTATCATTTCAAGCCAACAAAGACATTAAGATAAATCTGGACAAACTACACAATCTAGGCCATTCAACATCGATACTTCTTGAGAATCCAGACCGAGCCCTCAGTGTGAAGCATACGGAGAGGTTTCAATTGAAAATTGCCGGCAAATCCAGAAAGACATTCGATATCGCTGGTATATGTGGACTCCCAGACGGAACGATAATCGCGGCAGACTGTAAAAACAGCAGAGTGTTGCTGTTAAACAATGAATATTATGTTGTGTATCAGTGCCACATACCAGGTCCATTGGACGTATGTCCGATTTCAGCCAATGAAGTGGCTGTCACTGTGGAGGATAGTTTGCAGATTATATTTGTGGACTTAGGATTAGGAAGGCTTAAGCAGGGTAAAACGTTACAATTGGGACATAAGTGTGTTAGTGTCGCAAAACATCAGGATAGCCTGTATGTCACGTCCGGTACTGCTTTGTACCACCACACGCTTACTGGAAGACTTGTAGGCAAGCTATACCAAGATAAATCTGATGATGATACAGGTATTTACAATAAATATCTGGCCTTTATTATGACATGCCAGATATTTTATTATTTGTTTGCTTTTTAACAGTGCGTTTCAAACTGCAATGACTCCAATGTACTATTAGATGTTCTGAGAATGCATTTCGGAACTGAACAAAAACATTTGGAGAATTAAATGTAATGCTTTACTTGCAGTTTTGGGGTGTGCCACCAGCCAATGCGGTGACATAATTTATGTTACCAATCAAATACACAACAAGCTCCTCACCCTGGCAAGAGATGGGACTGTCCTCTCCATCTTCTCTGACGATGAACTACTCGGTCCAGATGGGGTACACGTGTCAGCCACAGGAAAAGTGTTCGTCTGTGGAAGACACTCCAACACTGTAATACAAGTAGACAGCAAGGGCACACAGAAGCTTGCTACCTTGGCTACAGGCGAAGACGGTGTGTTACGTCCCGTGTCAATATATACTGACAGTAGCACCAATTCTATTGTAATCGGACAGTATTCTACATGGCAAATATTGGTGTTGAAGGTTGGGTAAAATCAATTTCAACGTAATCACATCACATGTTTATATTTCATAATTTGTTGTGTCTGTAATAATGTTAGCAAAGTTTTGTTTATAAAAAAATATTGTATGTAACAGTTTAAATGATTTGCGGAAAATAATGGAACACACGGTGTTTTACACTATTATTAATTTCAATATGTTTCATGCTCTTAAAGCCTAGTCTAGTCCTTCTTTTGTTGACATCCCGCCTCAAATCTGGGGTATTTTACCCACGTGTTCTCTTCTGGCAGACTGATGAGTTCACTATGTATCGAACCCTTATAAGATGCTGATCGATACATTACAGTGGAGCAAAATTGATTTCTCAGTCAGCTTAGTCAAAAGATCACGGAGAAAGTTAAGACATTTTATGATATACTAATACTCTGAGTGGTAGNGGGGGGGGGGGGGGGGGGGGGTCAGACATTCTTTAAACTAGGCCTGTAAAAGTCTGATTGTTAGTGTTTACTTATGAAACTTATTTGTAGTGTAAACGATTGTAAACTTATTGCCTGTTACATTATGTATTGATTATGCACTAAGCATCAGTTTCACATATTTAAACATATGTTTGCATACTTGAAGTATATCAACACTAGGCAATTCTAAATATCATTGCTTAGGTTGGCATGACATATTTTGGTCCCAATTGCTTTCGTTTATAAATGATGTACTTCGTGTAATTCATACTTGCATTAAGCACTTTATGACAGCTTTATTTGAAAAAAGATATGTATCATAAGTTTATGCAACATCTAAAATTACCAACGGCAGCATGGTAATGGCATTTTAATTTGTAGCAAATGAGGGTACTCTTGCAAGTGAAGGTGAAATTTTAAGTACGTAAAACAAACAAGAGGCCCATGAGGGCCTGAATCGCTCTACTGGCTGGAATGTCAATGGAATGGAAAGTCAACATGCAAGGGAATACTGAAAACACAAATCCTTTCATCCTTGCCAAATGAATTATCAGATGGCTTATATTTTATTTAATTTTAAATTAATAATTGCAACCAATTAAACAACCTACTTAAACGCCTCGGACCAATACAAATTCAAGGGGAGATAATTCTGGACTTTTTACTCTGATGTTACCCATTTTCAATAGGGTGCGAGTCCTCATTAATATAAAGACACTGAACAAGTTTGAAAAGAATCAGATGAAAACTGTGGAGTTTATCGCGTAAACAAGAAAAATTCTAACGCACGGACACACGAACGCACGGAAACCACGCCATCCCATAAGCTCTTCTGGCCTTTGGCCAGTAGAGTTAAAAACAAAAAATTCTATACTCAATTGAGAATACATTATAGACAATTTCGATGTTTAATTTTTGAATGTTCCTTGTGCTGTATGTTTATAATTCTTTCAAAATGACTTATGATCGGAGATTTGTATTTTGTCGGTTTTCCGAGGGGAGACCACAAGACCTGTTTGCTTGTATTCTTTCATTTCAGTTGATACACTTCATTTACTAACTGTCACGTAGTCGCTTATTGTTCGTTTTCACGTCATGCGCATATTGCCATGATGACGAGATTCGCATCAATTACATTTTGCTACATTGCGAATAGGGCAAGTCCGTCCCTTTCCAATAATATTAATTACTCCGTATAAAGTGAAAGGAAATATTCAACAACAACGCCATATACGAATTCTAGTCCAGTTTAATATCTATTATAGTTCATATTTTCAGTCATACAATTACATTCTGATAACTACATGATTGGATCTTTACCGATCCGTTCACCTCTAGATCTAAATGCTTACTGATTATTTTCCTCCAACATTTGCCCCGAGAAACTCAGTTATGAATGGAAACGGGATAAACAGACCACCCAAATATTTACAAGCTTTATCAAACCTTTTGATGAGAGATTTTACTGTATAAACACTTTTGCTTGACCAATACAAACATACCCGGCCTTGTGTCAACTAAACTATTCTTTAATCTCTCCCTCATCGATAAGCTTATTTGTACATATCTGCACTTTGTGACTGTCATGTTTACTTTCTATTGATAAACTGACCAGCATTTTGAACCAGTTTATACATGCAAGAAATCAACCCAAATATTTTAAACACTTATGATGAACAAATCCGTTTACAAATTCCTGTCATATTCCTAATGTCTATCTGTAATTAAATATAACATAATGTTTATGTTATATATGGATACATAATTAATTTATGTATTAATCTATGTTACGTTACATATCACTTATGCGTATATACTAATAATTATGTATACACACATACCAAATAATTCTTGCTTGATCAACGTATATTTTCACAAGAATTAAATTTGTAAATAAATGTATACCTTATACTAAAAGTTCCTGAATATTTGTATAAAACTATGGAACACTGTTAAGTTGATGCTCACGTGGGTTTTTATAAAACTTGATCCGAGAAACGTGATTGTTCCCTAGCATATACAAGGTTGTTCTGATAAATATAAAGTTATTTTGTTGTTTGTTTTTCTTGTCAAACCACCCATTGATTCTGACGATGTCTGTGTAATACTAAAACATTTTAAGAAATGTGAATAACTCACGCTTGGTAAATTAAAAGTAAAATTACTGTTTTTCTCGGGCAGCGGTTATTCACTTGCATACAAATCTTTAATCCAGCTGTTGGCTTATCTAAAACTCTAACTCGTGTTTGAAATAATGTGCGTCATAACTGGGGTAAAAGATCTATGACATGCACCTGCATCTCTCACTAGCTGCTATTTTAGAAAGGTTGATAGTTGATTGAATAGCCGTGGTGAAACCGCCTACGCCGTCCTCATCCTCATCATTGTCTTGATCTGCGTCCACCAGGAAGATTCGGACTCTTCTTCGAAATGAGAACAGCTGTAGTTTGATATTAGTGGATACCATGGGAGTTGAATTTAAAACTATTATATTCTATAATATGTTGATGTCTGATAAGTGTATCATGCTTATCGATCGATTAATGCCCAGCATGAAATGAGCCGTAAACATATTCAAATGCATAAATGATACAATGGAAAATAATAATTATTTTTATCATTTCGATGCTAGCAGTTCTGAATGGTAATTTAAGCAGAACTTTTGACTTCCACGCTATTTGTTCACCAAAACAAAATACAGTGGTCACTCATTCCACGATATGGCAGAAATATAACAGCTTTGTTCATAACACCATTCTGATGAAATTATTATCTATCTGCACCCTTTAAGCGGACATTAAAATAAGTTGTTCAGTAAACAGTAACAGACTTCTGCATCTGTGCGCTGCACATACCGCGTTCCACTCATAGCACTATCATGAGCCTTCGTGTTGGGCAGCAAACGATACTGCACATCCTAACATCTAACACCGGACTGGAATAGAACATGGAATCATTAAGTCACAGACATCTATCATAAGACTTGAAAAAAAAACATATAATCGGTAATTAAGTCACCGGTGTCTACCTTTGGACTTGAAATAGAACATAGAATCAGTAATTAAGTCACTGGTGTATACCTTTGGACTTGAAATAGAACATAGAATCAGTAATTAAGTCACTGTTGTCTACCATTGGACTTGAAATAGAACATGACATCAGTAATTAAGTCACTGGTGTCTACTTTTGGACTTGAAATAGAACATAGAATCAGTAAGTCACTTATATCTACAGCTGGGCTGATATAAAATTTGAATCAGTAAATTACAGATGTTTATCCCTGGACTGAATTAGACAATCAAATCAGTATACTGCAGAAGTTTATCACTGGACTGAAATGGAATAACACGTTAGTAATACAAAAGCGTTCCAATTCATTATTTAAAATGTATTTTTAAAGAACACTACACAACATGACATCAGTACGGGACAGACGTGTCAAACAAGTCGGAAATAACAACATTAAGATCCATACGTGTATGTACCACAATTACTATCATACATTTCAAACGTGTATGTATCGGTTCACTTCAATTTAACTTGCTACTCTTGTTATCTGGCTTTCCTATCTCAATAGGACATTCGGATCATATGACTACAGCACACTTATGTTGAGTACATAGTTAGCTTTAATTTATATATTGCATGTAGGTGTGAGCAATGGCTTCCGAGAATTTCTCATTTTTAAATAAAGGTTCGGATGCAGTTATAAGTGAATATCGCTGCTCACCATGCGACGAGGCTGCACATAATATCGAAGCAGACTTCTATTGCAAACTATGTGTGAAGTTTTATTGCGGAGAATGTATTAAACCACATAAACAATTGTTTAAAACGCATGTAGTGAATGGGAGGGAAGAAATAACAATGTGGCCTGTGCCCAGGGCGACTCAAGACCTTCTAGAGAAATGTGACCTACATAGTGGCCAGAAATTAGAGCTTTTCTGTGGGGACCATGAACAACTGTGTTGCAATACTTGTGTGTCACTAAGTCACAGGTGAGTAAGACGTCTGTCGACCAGGAGCTTGTAATATCGGAATTATCAGTTTATGTTGTTTTTTGCATCCCAGAACACAAAATAGATAAAATCACACTACAAGTTTCTATATTGGCCAGTTTATCGAATTTTCTTCTTTCTACACGCACCAAATTGGCCTCAAAACAGATTATTAATTACGATAAAGCCGATTATTACTAAAGCTTATCCATGTTCAACGTATAGTTCATACGTTCTTACAGAAATAACATCTTTGAACATTAGACGTCTTCATAGTTTTTAATAGCAATGAGTTTTATCCCTGATCATATTAGTATGAGCTTAGATTTCAAGATAACTAAGTAATGATGCTAGTCCTTGTTGAAAAACGTTTTGTAAATAACTTGAATTCAATTTTTCTAACTGCTTAATAGTATAAACACGTATCGCCATTTCAGACAGTGCACTACCGTTTCGCTAATATCGGACACCGTCAAACAACAGACATCTGACGATTTCCACGATATTTTATCAGACATTAGTATAGTTGTTGATCTACTGACGAAGAGACAAGAAAGAAGCAAGAGTTGTACGCAATCTATTAAGGCTTCATACCAAGAACGATTAAAAGAAATAACTGAAATGCGCCAGAAACTTAATGCTGCCATTGACAAGTTAGAGCAAACAGCAAATACAGAAATGGGGAATATCATTACTAGCCTAAACACACCCATCACAGTTGATATCGACAACTGCTCTACATTTATTGGGGAGTTAAAACAAGTTCGTGACATTATGCAAGACGTTAAAGACAAGGATAAGGAACTGCGCTTCCTCGCCAGGATCAAAAGTCAGGAGAAGTTAAAACAATCGGAAACATTTTTGCAGGAGGTTGACCAGTCCCTGGATGTCGGAAATTCCATTTCGTTTCAAACTAATACAGACTTTCAACAGTACGTGACACGTTCAAGTCTGGGAAAGGCCGTATTGCTTCAGCCAGAGGCACCAAACCCTGATCAAACCATTGCTGTCTCAAATTCTTGGGGCATGAGATTGAAACTGGATGGTAAAATGAATTTGGATATCATGGGTTCATGTGGCCTTCCGAATGGAGAGATCATGACTGCAGAACTTTTCACAGGAAAGGTTTTTCTGTTAGACAGAGATGGCAAGGTTTTAAGTTATTGCGACTTACCTGGTAACCCAAAAACGATGTGTCAGATTTCCACATGTGAAGTGGCAGTCCTTGTGAAATATGGTGCACAGTTTATATCTGTGGACAATCGGCAGCTGTTAGAAGGCATGAAACTTTCGTTTGGACATAGCTGTGTGGGTATTGCCTGCCATAAGTATAGACTGTATGTCACCTCCGGTACTGCTTTGTACCACTACAAACTGACAGGAAGGCTTGTGAAGAAACTGTATACAGACAATACTGGTGGAATGACAGGTAATATATACAAAAGCAGAATAAAATAATAAATTGTACGGTATGCACTTATATAATGCAGGGCATTGCTGTACAATCTCAATAAGATAAAACGCACCCAAGTTTTGGAGTGGAAACATTATATTTGCATTTAGGAATAATGCAGCTCTACAAACTTAAGGGCAGCCAGAACATTGTCGGAGGCCATATATGAAAAGTATTCGTTGTTGACAAATACACGTTCTGATTATGATACTACAAAAAGGATGTCATATACTAGTATTTTGTATATATATTTGAATAATGATATTGTATTTACTCATAATTCGTTGATCAAATGTTTTGTAACAGATTGTGCCGTCAGCTCATCTGGCGACAAGATTTACGTTACCAATACCGCTCACCACAAACTCCTCACCCTTGCCAGTGATGGGACTGTTCTATCTACCTTTGAAGACGCGGAACTACAATCCCCGATGGGCGTTCACGTGACGCTTTCAGGACAGGTGTTGGTCTGCGGACACACATCCCATTCTATTTTACAAGTGGATAGTGCGGGATCGAAGAAGCTTGCTACTGTGGCAACTCGGATCTACCGGCCTGTGTCGGTGTTCAAGGACAGTTTAAGTAACTGTTTGATTGTCAGTAAGTGGAGTGGTTGTCATATAACGAAGTTGTACCTTGTAAAACATGTGGGCACAGTGTGATTGTTGAATGCAGATTTGGTAATCTAAACAACACAAGTTTATCATTAATTTAAATTTGACTGTAATTGATAATACATTTTAACATTGCTTTTCAAAAACAGGATACCCCATGCATGACCGTAATAGTGTTAAACTATTATATTTTATAACTTTGTAATTATGTACAATTACTTATGTACTTGTATAACAGACGTCTTCCGCACTTGTATAACAGACGTATTACTTACTTGTATAACAGACGTCTTATGTAATTTTATAACAGACGTCTTATGCACTTGTATAATAGACGTCTTATGTACTTGTATAACAGATGTCTTATGTACTTGTATAACAGATATCTTACGCACTTGTATAACAGATGTCTTATGTACTTGTATAACAGATGTCTTATGTACTTGTATAACAGAGGTCTTACACACTTGTATAACAGACGTCTTATGTTCTTGTATAATAGACATCTTACGCACTTGTATAACAGACGTCGTATGTACTTGTATTACAGATGTCTTTTGCACTTGTATAACAGACGTCTTTTGTACTTGTATAACAGACGTCTTATGTACTTGTATAACAGGCGTCTTATGCACTTGAATAACAGACATCTTTTGTACTTATATAACAGACGTTTTATGAACTTGTATAACAGACGTCTTATGTACTTGTATAACAGACGTCATATGTACTTGTATTACAGACATCTTATGTACTTATATAACAGATGTCTTATGTACTTGTATAACAGACGTCATATGTACTTGTATAACAGACGTCATATGTACTTGTATAACAGACGTCATATGTACTTATATACCAGACGTAATATGTACTTGTATAACAGACTACTTATGTACGGTGAAATGCTTTGACCACATAGAAACACGTGTTTTACGATTTACTCAATTCGACTTAGGTTGAAACTAATTTAATATTTATACTAAATGCTGATTAAATGTTTTCCTTTACATAGGCTGATAAGTGCTTTTTTCGGAAGTTGTGTTTGCTAAAACGCAAGAACATTTTAAAGCATCAAAACATTTTTGCTAAAATAATGACTCGGATTTTTTTTTAATCGTGTGTGTCACATTAATAATTATAAAACGTTAATGAAACTTGAGGTACCGGGTAAGCAACGTTTGTATCGCCCATTGTTTGTTTCGCGCTACGTTTGTATCGCACAACATTTTAGTACCTGTATTTTTGCAGCGTAACGACTATGCATTATTAGATATATTCGTTACATTCTAACTAATGTCGGAAGACCAAGTGTTTGTTGTTTTTGCTATCTTTTCATTTAAACACATTTTAAATAATGCAAAACGTCTTTATATATATATTGTTATGATACGGGTAACCCCAAATTGCTAAGTTACATAACCAAAAAGCAAACATGGTTAACTTTGTTCTTACTGGAAACCACCTTGTAATTGTGCAATTATTGACTTATTTTCTATTTAACATAGTTTTAGGATTCTTTTCTTAAGCTGGAGATCTACATGATTAAAGACATTGATAAAAATGGTGGTGGCTGAGGAATACTTTCTTAAGAACGTTAACAACTGTTTGTGTCCATAATTATAATGCTGACGCTATTATTTATTCAAATAATGATTTTAACGACACAATTTGTACTTTCACGGAACTAGATCAACCGATAACGGAAGATAAGGTTATAAATGCAGTAACACGCTTAAAACGTAATAAAGCGGCTGGTAGCCATTACATTTTAACTTTTTTTAAGTGAATATTTTTTTGAAAATCTTGATTGTGTCAATACTTAAAGATGGGATTACGAGTGTAAGTTGTTGTGCTATTTGTTTATGAGCATTATAAATAATCGTATCGAATCGATTTGTGAAACTTATACTAAAATTTCTGACTTAAAATTTGAAAATGATGTTCAACTATTGATACCTTAATGTCTATTGTGCAGCAGTTTAATAAAGAAAGCAAATGTGTTGCATTGTGATTAAACATGTTAAAAGCAATGCATACAAGGTAAATTATTAAGAATAATTAAACAAGAATTCCGGTCGGAGACTTATGCCCCCCAAACAGGGCCTTGATTTTCACACTTATTGTGACAGTGACCTTGACCTGAAAATCAATAAGGGTCATCTGCCAGTCATGAGCAATGCCCCTATGAACTTTCGTGATCCCAGGCCTAAGCGTTCTTGAGTTATCATCCACAAACCAGATGGTGGACGGACCGACCGACCGACATGTGCAAAACAGTATACCCCCTCTTCTTCGAAGGGGGGCATACAAATATGCATGAGAATGTGTAATCTTGCATTAAGTTGTACACACGAATATCTGAATACTGAAGTTATGCTGTCAGTCTAAGATAAGGGGTGGTAATGTCACCGATTCTGTTCTCACTGTTTGTTGAAGATTTAGGAGTTTCTTACAAGAAAGCACACTGTCTGGCTTAAATAAAGATGTACATGTAATTAATTATAGTATAGAGGACATAACTTTAATTTGCTTGTTCTTTGTGGGTGACATGGCCATCTTAGCTAAATCACCAGAAGAAGTACAGAACCATTTAAATTACCTTTACCTGTTTTCTTATAGGGTTAAATGCAAATACTTCAAATTAACAAAAAAATAGATTCTAATGCTTTTTCGCAAAAGGTATAATTCGACAAAATGAATAATGGACATTACTACTAGTCAGAGCTCCAGATAAGAGGCGTATCTGCGTATTTACGCATTGAAAAAAAATTAAAAAATGCATTAAAAATCGGCCCAGTACGTAACAAAACGCAATACAAATCATGGTATGTATTTTAAAACGATTAAAGTGCATAACTGGTTTAACCAATAATCCAGTTGAGTTTTTAGTGTAAGTTAACCTTTGATCAAAAGAAAGTCAATCAAAATAAGCTTGTACTAAAAATGGCGGCCCATCATGTTGGTGGATAAAAAAAAGGGACGTTTTAAGCGACCAGAGGCTCCTGCTGGAATATTTTAAAGAACGTCTGTTCATATCATCATTTTAAATTCATTCTGTTTGCATTTAATAATATAAATAACAAATAATAATATTTCTAGATTAAACACGCCATGTACTTTGTCAGTTTTCTATGGAAATGGAAAATACCCCTAAATATTCCTAAATACCCTTTATGGATGAAACAAAGGAGTAAAATAAGCTTTAACAATAATATCAGGGGGTAAAATACCCTTTAGACTAGATCCTTATCTGGGAGCTCTGCTACTAGTTACAATAATAGAATTCGCCGATAATTTACATTCAGTTTGGATCCCACTTGACCCAGTCTCGGACTTGGCCAATACACAATTGGGTCGAATATTCTGACAAAGTTTCATGACGATTGGGCCATAAATGCGACATCTAGATAGTTAACAAGGCAAATGTTGACAAGGAAGACTGAGAACACACAACAGAAAAGGTGATCACAAAAGCTCGCCAAGAGCATGTTGTGCTCAGGTGAGCTACAAAAATACAAAGCATATGCTTTCTGTCATGCCAACATATTTATTATGCCAAAATTAAACATAAGTAAAACCTGATTTTTTCAACAATATTTCTCTAGGATCATAAACCTCATAACTGTTCTTCTAAATATGCTCCTAACAAAAAAAGTTATTCTTAAGAATAAGTCAGCAAATCAGGTCTTTTTTTCACATTCATGAGTTTGTTTGCATGGTTTGGTATGTATACAATAAAGCGAGTCTCTTATCCAATTCATCCTATAACTAACCCAGTGCAATAAGATGCTGTAGAACTAAAGTCATTAAACATCCACTGTCCTCATTCCCCTGAAGGGAAACAAATTACAAAGCTGTTCACCTTACAGGACTTTTTTTACAACATTTTGGAAATATGACCTTTTTTTGCCATTGGGAATATATCCGAATAAACGGCTATACCATCATACAAAAAAGAGCTGTCTTATATGGCCATACTGCACAGATGTGATGGAACATTATGGTTGCTATACTTATAACCAATCATTCAAAAAAGCTTTTTTTAAAGGATTGCCTGGTTCCTGTTGTCCCAAATAGACTAGCTATATAACACTGTCAGGTGACTTGGTCTAGTTGCTACTGATCCAAACGGACTGGATTTATAACACTGCCAGATGATCTAGTCTGGTTGTTATTACCCCAAATGGACTGGTAATAAAACACTATCTAGTGACCTAGTCCAGTTCCTATCGACCTAGATTGACGAGTTATATAACTATGTCAAGTGACCGATATTGGTTGCCATGGAAACTGTCTCTACGTTGCCTGCTCCCCGTTGCTTGCCCGTCTGCTGCTGTTCTCCTTGTCCTCGCCTTCAACTCCAAGGTCGCTCCCATCTACCAGCATCTGCGTCTCTGATTGGGTGCTATTCTTAGAACTGCTAGCTGATTGGTTGATAGTTGATTGGTCGGCTGTGATGTCACCGTCTACATCGTCCTCGTCATCATCGTCGTCTTGATCTGCGTCCATCAGGAATATTCGGACTCTTCTTCGAGATGAGAACAGCTGTAGTTTGACAAAACAAGAGTCAATTAGGGGATTAAACGCAAGTTGAAAGGGGAACAGTGGTATCTGCTTAAAGTGGGTATATACGTTAGCATTTTATTTTTTTCATCTTAAACGAATCCATTTAAATGAACAGGGGACTCGTTTATGTATTTGTTGTTTAATAAAAAATTGTGTCATGTGAACAAACCTGCACAGAAAAATGGTGATTTCCAAATGGTGCACATGTGTCTTTTGCTTAAATTAGTTTTGTATCAAACTTTAATTTCGTTATTTTTCTGGTACCACTTTATCAAGACTTTTTATTCATCAACGTTTCGTATGTTTTGATTTTATTTTTTTTCAAATCATATAATCCCTTGTTCCGTTATTTGGAAAAATATTTCCAATTCACAAAGTTTCTTTTATGACCAAGAATAAAAATTCAACTAAACATTGACTTCTCAAACGTGTTTTAAAATCTCTTCCTTTTGAAACCATAGGTGTATTCAGTGAGAAGACCAGAACAACGGATTCACATGCTACTCACTTTAATATTTCTATATATAACGCTTATCCATGGACAAATGTTTAGGTAAAGTGATGCTTACATGCATTGGAATGTATAAAATTGATGAAACTAAAAATGATATACGGTTTTAATTGTAGCAGTACTGAATAGCACTTAAAAGAAGAAATATTTGTTGTAACTAGTTCACTACTTAGCAAAATAATGCAATCACACAACAAAATAGGGCAGAAACGAAACATGCCAGGTAAATCACACCATGCAGATAAAACTACTATTTATCTGCATTCTTTAAAGGGACTTGTTCACGTTTTGGTAAATTGACAAAATTGAAAAAAATAATTTCAGATTTTCAAATTTTGTTGAAGTTAGTATATTTGCGAGGAAACTGTACTGGACATTTACCATGCCCTTAAATATCCATAATATGCATCTTTTGATGGTTTAAAAACTGAAAATTATAAAGTCTTACAAACGGGAAACGACTGAATAATTTAGAGAGTTCTGTTGTTATCGTTATTTTTTGTGACATTACAAGTCAATGGTTCGAATTCCGGTGTGGATTACTTTTTTTTTCCCATTTTTTAAATTTTATTCTTATTTTACACAGAAGCTTTTTAGTTCCAATGTTTACATTCATCAATTTAAGGCATTGAATGACATACATGTAATTCAAAACATGCAAAAATCTGTGAACAAGTCCCTTTAAGCAGACATGAAAATACACATAATCATTCTCAACAGTAACTCCTTCACCTGTGTGCTGTACATACCACAGTGGCAGTGTGTGCACTGTACAAACCACAGTGGCAGTGTGTGCGCTGTACATACCACAGTGGCAGTGTGTGCTGTACATACCACAGTGGCAGTGTGTGTGCTGTACATACCACAGTGGCAGTGTGTGCGCTGTACATACCACAGTGTCAGTGTGCGCTGTACATACCACAGTGGCAGTGTGTCGGGCTGTACATACCACAGTGGCAGTGTGTCCGGCTGTACATACCACAGTGGCAGTGTGTCGCTGTACATACCACAGTGGCAGTGTGTCGCTGTACATACCACAGTGGCAGTGTGTCAACAGTAACTCCTTCACCTGTGCGCTGTACATACCACAGTGGCAGTGTGTCGCGTTCCACTGACAGCAAACGAGTGAGCCTTCATGTTGGGCAGCCAACGATACTGCACATCCTCCATGTCACATACATCTACCACCGGACTGGAATAGAACATGGACTCAGTTAGTAACTGACAGCAACCATTGGACGGGAATAGAAAATGGAATAAGTAAGTCACTGGTGTCTACCATTGGTCGGGAATAGAACATGGAGTCAGTAAGTCACTGGTGTCTACCACCGGACTGAAATAGAACATGGAATCTGTTAGTAACGGACGTTAACAATTGGAAAAGAAATAGAACATGGAATCAGTTAGTCACTGCACAGGTGATCATAAACAATAAAAACCCAGATCATGTACAATTAAATTCACATAATGTATATTGGTAACATATATCATTTATCCTGTTTCTTAATGCAGTATTGACTTCATAAAGCATCACTCTGATAAATATTTATAATTCCAGCCATTCAATGTTTTTTCAATATTCACTTACAGTCTATCAGTAGAATCATTGACTTATTTCTTATTCTATTTCAGTCCGGTGATTTGATTGATAGACACCAGTGACTTTACTTATTCCATCTTCTATACCCGTCCAATGGTAGACACCAGTGCAGTAGTGATCAAGTTTGAATAAAATATATGATGTGGAATTAGACATTGACACCAAAAATACAAAAACCAAATACTCCTGGAAATATACTGCAAGAATATATAAGTCATAACATTCTCCGAATACAAGTCATCAGTCAAATGGAGCTTATGAAAGTACATGTAGTAATTTTGAAATTCCTCCACCCTTCGGCCAGTAATGGATATGGGACATTAGCCCAGGCTGCAGTAATAAACCAGTTTAACACCTAACAAGAGATGTGTTTGTCAGACACACAATGCCCCCTACTGCGCGACTTTGAATTAAAAAAAATATTTTTTTATTTAAAAATTATAACTTCCCTTGTGAAAATGATCTGTACCTGTCAAATGATGAACAGAAATTATCTTCCTTTCTTCCCTTGGATTTTGTTTTTTGACCTATAACCTTGATGGATGACCTTGACCTTTCAGTACTCAAAATGTGCAGCTCCATGAGATACACATGCATGCCAGATATCAAGTTGCTATCTTCAATATTGCAATCGGCCAATGTTAAAGTTTTCGGACAGAATCACAGACTGACAGACAGACGGACTGACAGTTCAACTGCTATATGCCACCCTACCGGGTGCATACAAATTTAATGTTACAGCAACCCACATGTCTGTGCAGTTGTTCACATCCACTGTGGAGGTGACTCGAGTGCTGGGCCCAGTCACAAGGGGACCGAGCGCCAGTTTCACGAGCGCAGGCGTCTGGTCCACATTGTCCTCCACTAGCAGGCAGGTCACGTGCCCTTCATCATAGCAAGCCACGTCCAACACGCGTAGAGCATCACTCCTGTGGGTTGGGGAAAGTAGTGTCAGTTCAGAGTATACAGGCATACACAGGCAGATAGGGGAAAACAGATTTATTAACTTAAAAAAACAAAAAAACAAGCAAACTCGTAGAATTGATATCCCCCGCAACATATCTTTTGTTTTGGGATGGGTGCAAATCAGACGGATGAACATACTACAAAANATGTTAAAGTTTTCGGACGGAATCACAGACTGACAGACAGACGGACTGACCGTTCAACTGCTATATGCCACCCTAATTGAATGTTACAGCAACCCACATGTCTGTGCAGTTGTTCACATCCACTGTGGAGGTGACTTGAGTGCTGGGCCCAGTCACGAGGGGACCGAGCGCCAGTTTCACAAGCGCAGGCGTCTGGTCCACGTTGTCCTCCACTAGCAGGCAGGTCACGTGCCCTTCATCGTAGCAAGCCACGTCCAACACGCGTAGAGCATCACTCCTGTGGGTTGGGGAAAGTAGTGTCAGTTCAAAGTGTACAGGCATACACAGGCAGATAGGGGAAAACAGATTTATTAACTTATAATCACAAAATTATTACTACTTCTAATCTCCATTATCAAATCCTTGCTGAAGTTCTTCATTTTCAAAAGGTCAAAACAATTTTGAAAGCATTTTTGTTGTCATGAGGATAAAGGAGGTAGTGCTCTGCACTATTGAAAAATCCCATCACTAACTGACTACAACTGTTACCGTTCTGGGATGGACTCGCTGCTGCAGTTCAGGAGTTCAGGCCTGGGTAGCGAACTGAACCTCACAGAGACAATCTTCACTCCTCCATCCACACTGCAGCAAACAAATACACACAGCATTATATCTACGATGAGAATGCAGAATGTACATGACAACAGATTAACCCTTTGAGTGCTGGAACCGGATTTTGAAGGCCTTTGCAAACAGTTTGGATCCAGATGAGACGCCACAGAACGCTATTCTGATAGTGGTCTTAGAAAAAAAATCGAATAAATGCTAATTTTAGAAATTCAGCAGACGACATTTTAGCAGACGACAAATTTCCCAGCATGCAAAGGGTTATATCATTAGACTACTCCTGACCAACTAAAGCTTGTCACGGTAGTAATGAATGCCCCCATAATGTTGCATGTTGGTAATGCACCAGTAATAGTGACAGTGACCCTACTGGCCCCAAATGCAATTCCAACCAAGGTCTGCATGTAAACTACTTGCGCACACAATTATATAAAAATACATCCATCCCAACGAAAGTTTACGAGTGGAAACTCTCTTTCTATCTATATTAACAGTGACCTTAATCCCACTGGCCCCAAATGCAATCTCTCGCAAGATCAACATGAAACCTACCTACACATAGCACAGATTAGTGAGACAAGTTAAAGAACGCATACTTTTTATGCGATGGAAGTTTGCGTTAAAACTTGTTTGTTATGTATATTTTGTTACATATGGTGTTATAATTGTTTATTTTATTGTTTATTAATAATCCACAGCTAATGATATTCTTAAGTGGCCGAATAGATAGGAAAACAGGCTAATTTCAGCAACAGTAACCTTGACGTTGACCCAACTGCCCCAAATGCAAGCCCATGCTAGGTGAACATGTCAGCTATAGATAGCAGTTGTTGCACGCGAATTCACCTGACTTTTCCAAGTACAAAAAAGGAGCATAATTCTGCTTAATTGCAGGTCAGTGTTATGGGCCTTGGCCTGTGACCTTGCATCCTTGCATGATAATTTTCTAAACATGAGTGAAGTTCAAATTGAATATATGTAGTAGTTACAGAGATATGCACTGGCTGCACACAAACCTTAACCTAAATTTAATCTTGCACCCAAACCTTATCCTAAATTTAGTTTTGCACACAAACCTTAACCTAAATTTAATCTTGCACCCAAACCTTTACCTAAATTTAATTTTGCACATAAACTTTAACCAGAAGGGGCATATCTAGCTAAAAAGCTGGTCATAGATAAAGGTCTTGGTAAGTGAATGTTCATAAAGACCCTATATACCTAAAAAGTTTAATTTCAATATCTGTAGTAGAAAAAAAGATGTGTTATTGTTGCTTGCAAACATTAACCAGAATTATCCATGTACAAAAGTGGCATTATTGAGCTAAATTGCAACCCAGAGTTATGGAACTTGGTAAGTGACCTCACAAAATGACCCCAAACATTTGGATGAGTAGTTCAGCAACGACTACACATGTATTTACTGAATAGGGGCATAACTTAAGTATTTTTTAACGTAGGATAATAAATGTTGCACATGTTCAACTACTTCTCATACGGAACATTTACAGACAATCTGACAGACATACAGACAGATGTCAACGGTGAATCCAAAACAACCCTTTACTTCCAGAGTTTTATAGTTGTGTAATATTATATATTAAAAAAAAAAAATGATATGAAAGCCCAACTGTTGCAAAAATTCTAAGCAGTCACTATTTTGTTGGGATCAACTTTGAGAGCAGTGGGAATAGGTCAAGGATAACAAATTCATCACGGTGACATGGTAATTACTGGTGGTGGGTTTATGAACATGTTCCCTAGTGATAGTTGACAAAGGGAGGTTACCTGTGTGCATCTGTAGGCTGGAACAGAACATGAAGTCTATCACAGGGCTGGCACTCCGACATGAACACAGTGAACATCAGGTGTAAACTGCCAGAGGTAAATCTGTAAACAAAGTGAACAGCAGGTGTAAACTGCCAGAGGTAAATCTGTAAACACAGTGAACATCAGGTGTAAACTGCCAGAGGTAAATCTGTAAACACAGTGAACATCAGTTAAAACTGCCAGAGGTAAATCTGTAAACACAGTGAACATCAGATGTAAACTGCCAGAGGGGAATCTGTAAACACCATGAACATCAGGTGTAAATTGCCAGAGGTGAATCTGTAAACATAGTGAACATCAGGTGTAAACTGCCAGATGTAAATCTGTAAACACAGTGAACATCAGATGTAAACTGCCAGAGGTAAATATGTAAACACAGTGAACATCAGGTGTTAACTGCCAGAGGTGAATATGTAAACACAGTGAACATCAGATGTAAACTGCCAGAGGTAAATCTGTAAACACAGTGAACATCAGGTGTAAACTGCCAGAGGTAAATCTGTAAACACACTGAAGATCAGGTGTAAACTGCCAGAGGTAAATCTGTAAACACAGTGAACATCAGATGTAAACTGCCAGAGTTCAATCTGTGAACACAGTGAACATCAGGTGTAAACTGCCAGAGGTGAATTTGTCAACACAGTGAACATCAGGTGTAAACTGCCAGAGGTAAATCTGTAAACACAGTGAACATCAAATGTACACTGCCAGAGGTAAATCTGTTAGCACAGTGAACATCAGATGTAAACTGCCAGAGGTAAATCTGTAAACACAGTGAACATCAGATGTAAATTGCCAGAGGGGAATCTGTAAACACCATGAACATCAGGTGTAAATTGCCAGAGGTGAATCTGTAAACATAGTGAACATCAGGTGTAAACTGCCAGATGTAAATCTGTAAACACAGTGAACATCAGATGTAAACTGCCAGAGG
>VMBQ01000698.1:97779-135285 GCA_007657795.1 Dreissena rostriformis | reverse complement strand
GGGGGGTACTCTTACCCACTAACCCCTCAACTATAGGACATGACCTCTCGGTTTGGGGCGTGATACTACCGGTAGAGGCATGTTTGGGTGATGACGTGGGACCGGTTGTGTTGGTCGTGTTTCGGGCGCCCACGCTGTGGCTCACTGTATCGGGTGCAAATAGCCTGCTCTCCGCCTCGGACCAGGTGACCCCATAAAAACTAGCATAAGTAGCTATAGCCGTAGCTTTCTTGTAAGAGGGGCATCCCTGGTAGGAAGCAGAGTGCAGGCCGCCACAGTTGGTGCAAAAACGTGTTATGTTGAAGCACCTTCTCTGGCAATTAGGTCCGGCACAGCGACAACACGAAGCTGTGGACTGGCATTTACCCCTGCTGGCTATATGTCCAAAGCCCTGGCAGTTGTAGCACCGGGCCGGTTTAACTGGACAAGGACGGATATCCAGCTCAACACAGGTGCCAGCTACCAGGACTTTGTTGGGGACTGGGCCGGAAGTGAGGATAGTGATTTTAACCATTCTCGGAAAGCCAGGGGGAGGGGTGCGGGAGGGTACAACCCTTTCCAGGTTTGTAATAAGGAGGTCGGGAGAATGTAATGCAGGGTTGAACACTAGACATTTTTAAAGTTCGTTTAAATTCTGGCTTTCCGGGATCCCTGCGATTTGACCTGTACCTCTCCTCATGTTTGACGGAGACAAGGCCCTGACCGCAACTTTACCTAAATAAAATGTCCCTTTAGAAAGAAGGGAGGCAAGCGCTTGAGCGGACTTTAAAGGCACAGTCCGCTGAACCTGCCCGGTCAGTTCCCTGGCCAAACATGAGGCCAGTTGAAAGATAGTTAGGAGAGACATTAGGGGGCCTACACTAACGACTGACTGGAGGAGGCACTTAAAGGGCATGATGTTGTGGGACAGATGGTGTTGATCCAACCCTGAGAGCGCCTCCCCCGGTAAAGGGGTCAGATTATTAGTCTGCCCCTTGAATGATTTGCGTGTAGATGTGGATGAGGACATCTTGGAAGAGAAAATGGGTTTATAGTAAAGAGAAAAATGTGTGTTATTTTGTGAATATGTATGTGTATGCCTATGGAAGTTAAATTAATTGTAAAATAAATATAGTCTATCACACATGAGTCAATTATCACAGTAAAGCCGTAAAAAAACAATATAAGCACCGCACCGATAAACAACCCAATCAAGTGTATATAAATCAATTATGATAGTTAGTTATGTCATTTGGTATTTTTTAATATTAAGTGAAAATGGCCAAAGAGAATTTCGGATACCAAATGACGTCCGAAATACTGTAATTTAGATTTTTACGAAAAAGGAAAAAAATTATATCAATGGACGGGAAGGTTACGTGGTACGTGGTGTTGTGGTGGCTCAGCGGCAGTCTGTCGTTTCGTGTTAATCTTTGCGGTTAGCTCTGCTCTTTAGAAGCTCAAAATACTTTGTTTACGTTTTCGACGTGTCAATATGGCGACCGGAAAACGAATGGAATTCAACCAATCAGCGCCAACTTATATTGTCAACGCCCTTCTATATAGGTCAAGCCGTTTTCTAATACGAAATTGAATTTTGTGTCAGAAAACGGATTCCCCTACTTGTCTTAAGCGATATCGGCCAATCAGCGCCATGTTTAAAAAATTAGCCAATAGTAAAGCTGCTTTCTCCGCGAAGTTAGACAAGCATAGATTTTTCACTGTTCAGTTATTTTAGCGTTTATAACGCGTTTTCTAACAGTTTAGTCTTATGTAAAGATATTTTTAGATAATTAGATTTTTATTTAAGCACCGCACCCACTCTTTAAAGTCCCTATGTATATATGGTTCAGCACAGTAAAATCGGGCTGACCACATGGCTTTTAACTGCCTTTTTACAGCNGGCCAAAAGGAATTTCGGATACCAAATGACGTCCGAAAATAATGCAATTTAGATTTTTACGAAAATAGAAAAAAACTAACAGTCAATGGACGGGAAGGTTACGTTGGAGTGGTGGGCGTAGTGGCAGTCGTCGGATTCGGCACGTTTCTCTGCGATTATCTCTACTATTTATCAGCAAGCTCAAAAACTTTGTTTTCCCACGTGATCTGACAATGGCGACCGGAAGGGAAAACTGGAACGCTCTTCACCAAACTTGGTCAGAAGTTTTATCTAGATGATCTCTAGGCCATGTTCGAACATGGGCCATGCCGGGCCAAAAACTAGGTCACGGGGTCACTTAGTGCGTTTTACACATTCAGCATGGTGTTCCCTATTTCAATTACTTTTCATCTGCTCTTCATGTGGGGGTATTCGTCAAGTCTGTGACAAAGCCCTAGTTAACTCTATCGTCAAGTATTAATAATTAATTGGGTCGACAAGGCGATTTGTGTGTACCTGTACACTGTCATGTTAATTTATTATTGTAAATTAATATTATTTACCACCACACGACCTTGACCCGAAGGTCGCATACGGGGAAAAGGTTGTAATAGTGCACTAAGCAAAATGTAGAATTAAAAAACCTCAGAGCATCATACCGGAATGAGAATCAATCAATTGCACACTTCCAAAACAAAGCGTACGATTGGCATTCACTGGGCTTTCAATTTAGAACACCAGGTGGTTTTATAAAAATGTACGTAGGATGTGTGTTTAATTATTATATTTTAGTCAACACTTGTTGAACGACAACAGAAGCATTGTTCGTTTCGAGTGGATCTGTATGCTAGTTAATCTGTTTCTGGTCCTTAAGATTAATAATAATAAATATAATAGACCACTGACAATTATATCCTGGCGCAAGTCGTGAACATCTGAATAAAGTACACACTTGTCTTGGCCTAAGTAAGAACAAGTCGTAAGTAAGAACAAGTCGTAAGTAAGAACAAGTCGTAAGTTAGAACAAGCGCATGCGATGGAGGGACATTAATCGCACTAGAACCGTGGTTTTCTTCAGAAAAACACAAATATGCTTTAAAATGTACCGTCGTCATTTATAAGTAACAATTATCATTCTGCTATTCTGTAAACACGTTTCGTTTTCTTTGTTTATATTTGACAGCCTTTTAAGATGGTGTGTGACCTAAAATTGTATAGCATCGAATAGTTGTGCCTATTTATTTAGTCAAATAAGGTTGCCGTTTGTATTCTTAAATACACGATTTGATAAAAGAGCAGACTTAAAGGGACTTGTTCACAGTTTATCAAAATGAGAATTTTCTACTTTTTGTAACAGATTCAAGCAATAAATAATCAATGTACATCAGTGTGCGAAAAAACACTAATACCGCAGACTTATACTGAAAATACGCTTTACGAAAAATCATCGTTACAAATTGATAAAATTATAAAGCGTCTCAGACGCGAAACGATCTAAAAAAAATGATTTCTTGTGTTATCGTTATATTTTGTTACAACACGTGGATAGTTATACGAAGTATAAAATAAATGGCAACCCATTTGAAGACGGATGGTCAGGTCCGCACATAATGTAGTCGTAAAGACTCAACGACGACCCGAACATAAACTCTGAATAACACACATTCACACGTGAAGACGGATGGCTGAGTGGTTTCGGCGCTTCGCTTTTACTCCATGGGTCAGTGTTTCGAGCCCTGGTGAGGTTAACTTTTTTTTTTTTTTTCATTTTTTACTTTTATTCTTGTTTTTATATTGTAGCTCTTAAGTTCTGATGTTTATAATTATCAATTTAAAGCATTTAATGACAAACTTCAAAACATGCCAAAATCTGTGAACAAGTCCCTTTAAAATATTTTCAAAAGACTTGAGCTTCAAGCTCATTACGTTTGCTGTATCACTATCTTAACCATTTTTTGAAAGAGTATTTTCAGTTATTGGAAACACTCGATATAATTTACACTGTTAGCAACTATTGGACAAAACGTCAAACTTGTTACGGCTTTAGGGATCACACGTGCTTTGGATCTAAACAGCATTCTGCTTCAATAATGTGCAACAAAAGATATTTAGATTACATTTGACTGAATGGAATTGTTCATCATTAACATTATTTGTGGAAAGATAATGTGTGTTTACTGCGTGGAAATCACATACTTTGGTAAAACAAAACGCTATAAAATGTTGGTTTGTGAGTCATTTTATATAGAACACTGTTCACATTTGGACTTAAATTAGTGTACTCTGAAATGGTCTGTCTTATGTATGTGTTCCTGTGTAAATGGTTTGCATATACATCAACTTACAATGGAGGTAATAAACCAACTGGAAAATGTAACACACTATACAACAACAACAACAACAGCGACATTTATTTCAGCAATAAAGCTTACAATAAAGCATCTAGCCTACAATAGTGAATATAAATATACTTCTGGTTCAGATGATATTTAATATTTGATAAAGGAGGAATCCCACTATTAATCGTATTGAAATTGAACAATAGTCTGAAAATGTCAGTGTTTATCTGTTAATTGATTGAATCTATATATATATATATTAATATATCAGATAACTGTATTAAAGACAAAACACGTACATATGAATAATCACATGCATACGTTAGACAGACAAAAGTATGTACATATAAAAAAAATATTTAATAATAAACAAGATGGGCATACAACCAAGTATATGATTTGTGTGTGTGTGTGTGTGAGAGAGAGAGTTTGTGATGAGTGAATCACTTGATCGATTAATAACTTATGAGTTCTTCCCTTAAATTGTATGCGTGGTATATATATATTGATATGTTTTTCAGTTCACTTTTATTTTTTGTGGACATGAGGTTTCTAAATTGTGTTGTCGTTGGCCATATGCAATAGTAAGGTTTTAAGTATTTTTTTCTTAGGTGATAATATAAGGGACACGTTAGGATAAAATGATATTCGTTTTTAATTAAATGTGAATTACAAATTTTGCATTTTCCGTCTTCTCTATTTACATTATTATAACGCCCATGTTCAATTTCCATCATCGGTATTCTTCCAAGTTCGCCATACAGACCTATAAGGTAAGTTGATGTTTTTACGAGTTGTAATTTTCTTTAACATTTTGAATGGATTTGCTCAATGTCTTTTGCTTTATGTTGATCCCATACTTCAGTTGAGTAGTTTAGAATTGGACTTATTAATACGTCAAATAATTTTATTTGTTCTTGTGTTTGAAATTCAAACTGATTAAACACGAAAAATAGTTTATTCATTGCACTTGACGCCTGTTCCGATATGCACTTCTGAGTTCGGTTTCTTTTTCCGTTTTTGAAAAAATAAACTCCTAAATATTTTAATGATGAAACTACCTCAAGCTTTTCGCCATATAGGAATGTGTCAATATTTGCGTGCCTTGTACTTTTTTTTTCCTGTATTTATCTTTAATTTCCAAGTGTTACAGTATACCTCGATATCGTTTAGCATGGATTGTAAAGCGGCGGGTGATGTTGCGAATAAAACCTGATCATTCGCGCAAAGTATTACACATAATTAAAGTTCATTGAAAACATATCGTTAATATTCGAGTTGATATTATTTGAAATATCGTTTACGAATACCATAAACAATAAGGATGATCCACAGTCGCCCTGTTTTACTCCTTGATTAGAGTATATGATGTCTGATATCTCTATACAAGCAAAGGTACAGTTAAAGATGGAGATCCTTTGATTCACTTGGAGGTTGTCAATATTGTTAGCTTAACAATTCTAATGGTAATTGCGTTTAGGGGTAACGGCATCGTGGCGTTGATGCAATATAGTAGTAAATAACAGTAAGTTGTTTGTCATGACAATGGCTGTCTTTGATTTCTTTAACGGAATGCGTAGTATAACAATGCTATCCAAGTGTAGAATCAACATTTATTTTTCAAACTACCTACTTGATTATTCACAGTATTTGGTCCTTTTTACTGCAGCGGAAAATATATTTCTCACAGAAACATTTTGATTACAGTGCATTTTACCGTACCTATGATTTCTTCACCGTAATTTTGAATGTTTTCCTCTGCTCTTTTTAAATGGTTTAAATTTTATGTATGCACCGCCATTATATACCAAGGTTCCTATGCTCTTTTAATGTGGTTTCAATTTTATTTTTGCACCGCCATTATATACCAAGATGTACTACATTTTAGACACAAAAAGCACACAAACAGCAGTAAACGTATTTTACAATATCAAGCGCAAGTACAATGGTATAATGTTAAATCCGTTATCAAGAAATCTCTGCATTATAGTAGTTTAACATGGACAAATGCACACGAAATGGTATAAGTCTCCCAAATCATGACTATCGCAATACAAACAGTATCTTTCTTGTTTGAATCCAAAAATATCTCAGTTATTTACAAATCCTTATACTCCTGTCAGAGCAAACGCATTACAAAGTTTGATAATTTACAAGAGTCAAACAAGTATGAGTGCATTTATATAAATAAGTAAACAAATGCTTTTGAGAATGCAAAAAAAGTAAACACGTGAAACACTACTACTATTTACACTACTTCACATGTCTTCCTCTATTATATACGCCAAATCGGACTTGTATCTAAAATAGTACATGTCAAAATTTACTTAATGTACTAATAAAAAAAGTTAAACCAATATTTATGCAGATGTTACGAAATATAGTGAAATATATGCAGCTTTGATATGCATCAGCATGCAAAAATAACAACAAAACAACAAACAAATAATAAAAAGTGTGCGCAAACGTGTCTTTTTATAAAGCACACTGCCCGTTTTAAAAAAATTGGTTTAGCAATACACATGCCTTTGTAAAACACAAATACGAGACAAATCAAACATCAATTCAGTATTCAGACACACAAAAGACCAACATTGCATTATTTCTTTTTCTCTCGTGGGAATCAATTTGACGTTTTTGTGGCCATGGCCTCTTTAATCACACGTCTGACTGATCTGTTTCCTGTGTGTCTATGTTTATGATTGTGTCTCCTGTTGCATCCGTCACCGGCTCGGTGTGGTTCTCTTTCTTTGCCAACAGCAGGAATACAAGTTCCACGAGCTCCAAGATGGAAAGCACGGAGAAGCCCGCCCACAATCCCAGCTGACCACCGATGTCACTAAGGAAGTTCGCAATCTGTAAATGAAAGGAACACGTTCAACTGAAAGAAATATTTTATGATGCTTGGCTCTAAAATATTGTCAACAAGAAGGAATAAGCTTATACTTGTATTTATTTTATGTTGTCTTGTCTCAGAAAGTTGTAATTTTTGCTGCTATGGTGTATATTAAATATAAAGCAATTAAATTGCGATTAAATTATCTTATAATTTATATGATCTTTTATTTATTTTTAAGTTAAATAGCGATACTATGCGTTTAATGTTTATTTACACGTGTTTGAAGTGTGATCACTTCTAGTTTAGTGTAAGTTTTGGCTAGCCATCGAACCGATTTGAACCCCCAATGCTGAAATCGGTTTGAACCCCCACTGCTTTGCTTTGACCGATCCAAGCTTTAATCATTGGTTAAGCTTAATGGTGTGTTGCATTAATTTTCTATACTGTGTAGATTATTGGTCTATACCCTCAAATAAAATACTTCCATATCTTATCAAACATGTCTATCAATATAATATTTCTCGAGTTTCATTTTTTTTCTATATATACCTTATAAGCATAGCTATCTGAATTTTTCACAAACGTTTCATTACTACATATATACAGCTTTCAGTATGTTTCACAACCGTGTTATTACTTAATATATAAAGCTATTTGTATGTTTCACAAACGTTGTATAACTACATATATATATACAGCTTTCTGTATGTTTCACCTCCTTGTCATAACCTCATGGGCACAGATCTCTTTATTTTTCAACAACCATGTTATTAGCTCATATCCATACATATACGTATGTTTTACAATCGTGTGATTAACTGATACGCATAGCTCTTGTATGTTTAACCAACGTGCTTCCACCTAAAAATCATAGCTCTTTTTATGTTCTTCACCGTGTCTTTACCTCATATGCATAGCTCTCCTTGATAACTTCGTAGGACAGAGTCTTCAGATAAATCCGAACAAGTAGTAAGTTATCTCTGAAAAAGCATCCCGTAGTTTAAATATGTGTGGGTTTCTATAAATATATAAAAGGTAACAGATAAAATGTTTGGTCGCATGGTCTGATATTGATTTATCTTTAGCAGACTTTCACATTTATTTCCGATCCCTGTGTTATAAGTCGTCCGTTTGCACTAGGCGCAGTATGCAGCCATGGTACCTGTGCTAATATCCTTCACATGTACTTATGTATACATGTACATCTGCGTAAAGAGGGGCACGCGTATGATAAATAGCTTGCTTAGAAAATTCACATCGATTGGAGCAGTTCGACCAGTGGCTAAGACAAGCTAAGACCACAAGACCACTTAGACATATGTGTGCATAGTTTGTTTTGATTTTTGATCTCTAAAACAGGTATTAATAAGTCGATAATCATCCAAAACTGATAATTATGATCACTTTAATTTGTATTTACCTGATTTTATTGCGGTCAAATTTGCTGTATCCCAATGAAGTTCTGTGTATTATCCGCAGCAGAATGGGTATGTACTTCTCGTTCGGCCAAGGAATCGCAGTGACATCTGGCGTGTAGAACTCTTCCCTTAGTTGACAATAATCAGTTATTATAGCAACTGACAGACTATAAGGGGAGACTATCTTGAAACAATCCTCGTGTCTTATTAGGCAAGTGACCAAATGCCTTTACAAAAATGCTTGTTTATAAACGCAAGTATGGTAAGGCAACTTCCCAAGTGACTTTGCAATAATTCTTGTTATTATATTATTCACAAGTCTTTAAGGCAAGTGACCAAATGCGCGTGCAATAATTCTTGTTACAATCCTCAAATCCTGCCAGGAAAGTGACCAATAACCTTGGCAATAATGTTTGTCACCTTCCACAAGATCTGTTAGGAAAGTGACCTATCGCGTTAACAAAACGTTTTGTTACTATTCACAAGTCTTGTAAAGCAAGTGACCAATTAGAATTACCATTAGTCTTGTTACAAGTCCTGAAAGGCAAGTGACAATTTGCTTTAATAATAACTACTGTAACACCAAGCATCTCATATTATGCAAGCGACTTTAGCGCAGATAAAAACATAAAATGTTTTGGGCTTATGATCTGATATTGATTGATCTTTAGAAGACATTCACATTTATTACCAATCACTGGGTTATAAGTGGTCCATTTGCATCGTTAGCGCAGTGGTTATTACAAGCGCTTCTCACCTAGGAGACCCGGATTCAATCCCGTTCCCGGAAGCATGTGTTTGGTTGGTGGTCACCATACCGGACACGTGGGCTTCCCCATCAACACAAAACTACATCAAGATTTTCAGATACAACCAATTAGCTGGACACGAAGCTATAAGCAAAAAATTCGTCCCAAATTTCGTGAATGTAGTTGGTTTATTAGGAAAGAGTTCTGGGACATTCTCCGGTTCCACGCATTATGCAGCCTCCGGCACTTAAGGACCTCATAAACTTCGAAATACACATACCCGCAAGTGGCATTTCCACAATTATTGATACAATCATCAGGTCTTGTTAGGCAAGGTACCAACTGTCCTGTATTGCACGTGACTGATTGTGTCACCAATACGATTGTTTAATTGCACAAGTGCCTGTAAAGTAAATGCCATGTTGCAAAAACAATAAAAAAAAATGCAATTCGCAAGTTGCCGATTGCCTTTAGAATAATTATTGTTGCAATCCGCAAGTCCTGTACGGCACGTGACATAATGCCTTTACCATAATTATTATATACAATCCGTAATTCCTGTAAGGCAATTGACCAATAGCGTTTAAATAATTGTTGTTGCAATCCGAAAGTCCTGTATTGCAAGTGACCAAATGTCATTGCAATAATTCTTGTTACAATCCACAAATCCTGTTAGACAAGTGACAAATATCGTTAACAATAATTCATGTTACAATCACTTAATGTGTATTTGTAAGGCACACGCCCTTGCAATGTTTTGTGATACAATCCGCAAGTCCTGTAAGTCAAGTGCCCAATTGCGTTTACAATAAATCTTGCATAAATCTAGCCGCTATTGTAAGACGAGCTACATAATGCCTTTACAATTCTTATTCATACAATCCGCAACTCATTTTTCAGGTGTTCCATTGCTTTACGAGAATGTTTGCTTTAATCAGGAATTTGTTTTCGGACAAGTGACCAAATGCCTCTACAATAATTCATTAACCAATTACGTATTGCAATTACAGAAACAATCACAGTTTATAGCATTTAATGGTTTTCATTGTATGTACCTTTTGTTTATTTTTTTAGAGGTTTACTGGGGAATGAGATATGACTTATAGAAAGTTATAAGCTACTGACGTCTCAATAATGACGATGTCGTTGCTTTCCAATTTCCAATTCTAAATTATCGATATATCCATATGTACATAAGAATAAACGTTATGAATTACAGAGAAAACTCACCTGCACGGGTTATTGCATTTGCACTCGGAAGGCGTTGAGTTCGTGAATTTATCCAGTGCCTTCAGTATGCACTCGTAGTCTTCGTCTGAATAGCAAGGTCTGTATCCCGTGTTATTATCAAAAGTTTGATTTTTGAAGAGGAAAAAGTGCTGGTAGCAGCTGCATCTCCTCGCTATATTTTCCTGACGACATTTACGAATGCAGTCCTTTAATATGGAAATTTAATACTGAAGCTTCTCATTAAGTTGTCAATATTACAGAATAAACTATTTTTAACATGTGCACGCGTATATTCTTTGCTTTGAATTGAAATAAAGCGGCCGTTGTGCGCAATAGATAAACGTACATTGGATTAAAATTGAAGCATAATTATTATTATTTTTTAAGTTTTACGACTCTACAAGCCTACATCGCACTTACCAAAGCTGACGTATTAGAGAAGACGTCACACATCGGACTTTCGTCGTTCTTACCGGGAACCCTTTCAGTTACAGACTGCCAAATATTAAAAATAAAAAAATAAAAAAAATGTACCCACGTTAATCATGGATGTTCTTAATGTATTTGTTTGTCTTTATGTTCACTCTGTATTTGTATAGGACCAGGTCCTTTATGAATGTGACCACAAGTAACCGTTCAGTGATGATCATACTTTCGATGATTAATTATACGTTGATATAATTATTTTATCCTTTTGAAAAAAATGCGTTTTCACCCGTCTAAATTTGTTAAAACATCTTTTTAGTTATCTAAGTAATAGTGCTGACATAAGGAACGTAAAACCAAAGATAATCGATCTTGATATATAACAAATCAATATAATAAAAATAAAACCTTTGATACCGCTATGTTGGCTTGGAAACCTGGTGGAACATATACAAGCGAGTTTGCATCCAGATAGTCGCCTATGTTATACAACGGGGCAAACACAACGCCGCTTGATGACGTCACGAAAGGAACATTTCCTCTTTGATCAACGTTCAGCAACACTTCTAAACCTATCAAATAAGTATTATTTAATTGCAAACCTGATATCAAATCCCAAAACAAGCCAAACATCTTATTATCTGACAGTAATCGTTTGATGGCCATATAATGGCAACTTTTCAGTTGGCCAATCTGAGCCTTGCTTTCGTGGTTTTGAAAGTGAATTTGGAATAAGCTGGACTATTTTAGCGTGCCATTAAGAATTCATGACAAAACAAATGTATGGCAAGCGATTGATATGCATACAGATAATCATCACGAAAACAAAGATTGTATGCCAATATCCAATGTAAAATAAATAATGAATCATGGGATTAGTTGTACAAAACAAAACACTTATGATGTTTCTTTGATAGACGCAATGCAAGATTCAAAATTGGTGATACAAGGGGGGCTAATATTATTTGTTATGGTACAAATCGAACAGAGTCGCGCGTTTAAATGGTTTCAAACTTCATTTATTCTGATTGGATGGATATGCCGTCATCAGTACTAATTAAATCGTTCCCACTACATAGTCAGTCGTTATCTCATGTTAGTTAGCTCGTCTTAATGCCGTATTATGTCTTGGAAAAGATTGACAGAGTGAGGATACGAGTCATTAAGTCGTGGTTACGACATAAATATAAAAATGTATCCTTATTTCAAATCAGATTTGCTATAGAATCTTGTTGATATAGAACAATGCACGTTCAAACGCAAAATCGTGGACTTATTTTCTTACGTTTGCTAGGCTACGGAAAAAATTACAGCAGCAAGATAATGCTTAGCGTATGTCTTAATTAATATGTTCACCACGATGATAAGATTAGAAAGTTTTATTTCATCGAATAATGTTTTCAATAGCAAACATTTCACCATATTGGAAATAACTAAGAAAACCGCAAGGACGCATAAAGAAATCTATCGCTCCAACTTTTCTCTGAATCTTTTCTATTTGTTGACCCATAAAGAAAATGTAACAGATTACCTTCTTCATCACTGAAATATGTAGAAGATATTTGTCATGATGTTCCTTTTTTATTACACGAGTGGATTTAGAACAAAATATTTTCATGAGTGGCGTAGCCTAAACGTCATATATTTTTTATTATCACCAGGAGCGGTTCCAGGATGTCTGGTTAGGGGGGGGGCGAGATATTGAAAGATTTGCTGGGAGGGGGCCGCCAGACAACCACTTCTAGTAAAGTTAAAACATTAAGCGATTGTCTGTGATTAGTGGGAAAAGTTGTGTACGAAAAAGAAGAAAAAAGAGTTTAAATAGTTGATTTAGATCTAGTTAAGTGTGAAACATCAAATGAATTGACTTTATTTTGGCGATTTTAGGGGGGGGGGCGTACGCCGCGTCCGCCCCCCCCCCCTTGGATCCGCTTATGATCACTCATCAAAAGGTGTATTACAATCATTTAAATATTGCTGTCCAGAAGTACGGCTGGGGAAAGCGTTTTAATGTGTGCATCTTTGTAGCTATATGATTATTTTATTGACATTTGTTATGACTTAATGATAATCACAATTTTGTGGATAATCTACACGCATTTTCATATATCAGGAAAAGTAATCGATACTGGTAGACAGATGTTGTTGAATGTATGTTTCTTATATTTTAAGATAGAAGTTTACTATCGAGTAATAAACTTTCACTGATGTTAGTATATGAATGGCATGTATCTTTTGATCACCTATGCTCACCAACCAAATCTGAACTTAAGAATAAAGGACATACTTACAACCAAGTATGATACGTCAGATTGACGTTTAAAGGGACTTGTTCACATTTTATCAAAATGAATTTTTCAACTTTTTGTCACAGATTCAAGAAAAAAATGAACAATGTACATCAGTGTGCGAAATAACACTAATGCCGAAGGCTTATACTGAAAATACACTTTCGTTTACAAAAAATCCTCGTTTGAAATTGATAAAATTATAAAGCGTCTCAGACGCGAAACGATCTAAAAATTTCGATTTCTTGTGTTTTGTATTATACATGTATTTTGTAACAACACGTGGATAGTTATACAAAGCATAAAATAAATGTCAACCCATGTGAAGACAGATGGTCATGTTCGAACATAATGTAGTCGTAAAGACTCAACGACGACCCGAACATAAACTCTGAATTACACACATACACGTGAAGACGGATGGCTGAGTGGTTTCGGCGTTTGGCTTTTACTCCATGGGTCAGTGGTTCGAGCCGTGTGGTTAACTTTTTTTTCTCTTTTTTTTTTTCTTTTTTTTACTTTTTTTTTTTTTTTTTTNTTTTTTTTTTTTTTTTTTTTTTTTTTTTTTTTTTATTGGAGCTCTTTAGTTCTGATGTTTATATTAATCGATTTAAAGCATTTAATGACAAACTTCAAAACATGCCAAAATCTGTGAACAAGTCCCTTTAACATATGTAGAAGAAAACACCATGCTCAACAGTATTGCACTATCAGAGCATTTACGATTTAAGATATGTTTTCATGTTTGGACTAAGACTATAGGTTTTTGAATACGGAAACAGATTCTTTAATTATACAATTATAATAAGCTATGATGTGCCACTCACCGTATCTTTGACCCGCGGATGACACTTCCCCTGAAGGTGAGATACCATCTTGCTCTTTGGGGTCGAACACATAACACAGCCCGAACTCATACGAACGAAATGTGGACTCATTTCCGATGGCAGATCTGGAAAGAACATATAAGAAATAATCCGGCAAATAGCCGCATCAGATTCATGTCTGGAATCCGCGAATTTACTTGTACTTTACAATTACGTTATATTGTATATAAAGATATAAATATGAAATCATGTGTTTCAATTCAAAGGTCAGAAACTTGTGGGTCAATATGAGGTTTGTTTGTTGAATTGGAAAATAAAATGCACTCGTCGCGGTATGTTGCACTTTCATTTTCATAATGAACACGTATACTTATATGAGTATATAAATACACTCACGTTCTTTCAAGGTGTTGTATATGTACATATTTTATTATAGTTTTCAAGAAAGTATTTAAATAAATAAAAACATTAATAAGCGTATCTGTTACATTATCAATCAGTATAATTGTATATGGTGGCTGATTTCTGTCTCATCGTGTTGGAGTGTTGGATGAATTGAAGAAGGTCACAAACACGCAAACACGACCTTAAATCCCGCCAACACGCAAGAACAGAAGTCAGCCATCCTAATTGCGCAATTAAATATTTTGAATAATTGATGGTGATTGCAACAGCAGCCATTACACTCACGGTGAGCACGATTTCCCGGCAAAGGTGCAAGTTAGGACAAATTCGTTGTAAGGCTGCGAGATTGCCCTCAGTTCGTCTTCGGAAACATTACTTAACCGCATTTTGAACTTCTCTGCTGTGTTGACCATAATGTCAGCATCTTTGAAATAACATTGAAATGCCATATTTATTAATATTTGTGTAAAAAAAATATATGCGCATTGCATGTTTTCTTTTCTATTGTAACTGAAGAGCTAAGTATTATAACAACATTTGAATATTCGGATTGATCACTAACAGCCAAACTACTGACCCTTTAGATATAAATAGCATTACGGCACTGATTGTGTTATATGAAGTAAATATGAAAGTTGGAATAATTCTAGACATATAAAAGGAAACAACGTAGAACATGTTCACTCACCGAAAACCATCGAGGGATCGACATTATCGACATTGGTGGGGTCGTATGTAAACAAACCTTCATTTGCCTGTAAAAAGGCAAATCAATAATTCGCTGCAATTGCACATAATATAAAGTGTGTTTTTGATGTATTATTTATGTTTCAACATATTCATTTACAATTCTTCAGCAAATGTGTTATACGAATACAAAAAGAAAAATAAAGTAATCAAGTTTAAAATATAGTTGCTATTCAAGAAAAGTTATAGTACAAATACGGTGTGTAATTACAATCCATCCGACTTTGATATAATTGCTACTTAACATCTTAGTTTCGTGCACAAAGGCCAGTAAGTATATGGACAAATTACTGCTTGCGACAATCAATAATGATTCTTTCAAGTAAACATATGCCATACGCATGTCCATGTCAACATGAACGCAATTGTAATCCTATGGATCGAACTATCTCAACCACAAACTTACGCCAAATGCTATGTTATAGAACATGTCCTTGCTGATGTTGAATTTGTTTGCAGCCTCCAAAAGTGTTTGCTCTAGAACTGAATCAACTGAAAACTTATAATAGTGGACAATGTTGGTGTTGCAGATGACAATTTTGGGGAACTTCATCTTCTTCACAATCTTGATCTCCATGGAAGTGGAAACAGGGTGGCTGAAATGTTTTGTTATGTGTGAAGGATATGTATTATCATCATTTTTAATACACAATATTCTTCAGAATAAAGCCATATAGTTAAGAAAACATGTGATAAATACAATACCAGGTAAGTGTCATGTTCCCCATGATTTAGGGTTTCTAAGGTTCGCTCAATAAACTTATATGCACAGGCTTAGCGATAGCCGTTATATGAGTGACCGGTTAGCTTGTCCGGATAACTATTCAAAATGAAATATCAGGAATTGGTTTGCTTTAACGGTCTAGCGAAATCGGCATTACCTGTCGTATTTCCGGTGCAACATAACGACCTGCCACGTGATCATTCCAAGGGAAGCGCACAACGACACTACCCAGAGTATCTTCAAGGTAGTGAACGGCGAGTTCTTAGTCCGTCCTAGACCGTGGATGGTCGCATAGTCCATATACTCGGCAACTGTCTTGCTCATGCTGCAAGGGATAGATGCATACTATCGTCGGAGCCAACTTTCGCTCAAATGAGATTTACGTTTAAGTCAAATGGAGTGGTAACAAATATATAAAACTTATACAACTTGTCAAGTTCGTCTCGAATATGCAATATGCCTTAGGTTGAAATAATGTTGTTTTTTTCCAACACGTTTTATTTCAAGATTGCAAACAAATACATATAAAATGCGAAAAATAGCACAATAATGTAATGCAATCAAAGTTTCAGTTGTTTTAATGGTGCATATGCAACACATCTAAGGTTATCTATATAATTAAAGTCAGTGATATACAACAAATGAGCGAAGTAAAGAGGAAAATGCCTCCACCTTTACTAATTCGAATTCCATTCTAGGCTCTTAAGGCGTATAATGTCCTTATTTTACTGTTTAGTGAAGTTCGATTTTAGGCTCTCAAGGTGTATAATGGTCTTTTGTCACAGTTTGCCAGAGTCCAACTTAGGTTCTTAAGGAGTATCAATGCCCTATATAACTTTTTACTGGAGTTCCATTACAGGCTCTTATGCGTATAAAGGCATAATACTACGGTTTACTAGAGCCCCATTACAGGTTCTGAATGCGTATATTTGCCTTTTGTCACTGTTTACTGGAATTTATTTACAGTCTCGCTCTCTGATGCGTATGGCATTATACCACTAATTACTAGAGTCCCATCGCAGGCTCTGAATATTAAAACCTTGTACCACTGTTAACTAGAGTCCCATTAAAGGATCTAAAGTCGTACAATGGCCTTACATCACTGTTTACTGGAGTAACTTTACAGGATCTAAAGGCGTATAATGACCTTATATCACTGTTTAATTGTAAAAAAAATGGGACAACACTATGGACGTGGTGGTTTTTTAACAGTAAAATATTTGTTTAAAGCATCGAACGAATCCAAAACGTATTTCGTATTGTGTGTTTGCCATGCATAACACCTTAAGAACAGACACCGGAAGTGTTTATCGTTGTAACTTTATTGTTATACGCATTGGGTTAAAGTTGCCATTAAGGTAAGCGTGTCGTTTATAATAAATTTAGCTTTTATGACTCCTGTCGAAGCTTAAATAATGGCATTAATCTATTATACATCACAGTTTTAGCTGCAATCGATATTTTAATTATCCAAATAATGCGCTACGTGTAATTATAATTATTTCCATTTTTTTGTGTGTCTCAATTTCATTTATATCCGTTGACTTACACTGAATGTGCACACCATTTTGTTCAATTGAATGTTCAAATAAAATTGAGTTTTTGTTTTGCTGTTGCATATTTTTTTCAAATTCTAACAATAAAACTATCACATTCTCGAATCGTTTTTTAATGACCTTATATAACTGTTTACTGAGTTACATTACAGGCGACTGAAGGCGTATACAAGCCTTATACCACTGTTAACTGGAGTTCCATTATAGATTTTGTCGGCGTATACTGGCCTTATACCACTGTTAACTACAGTTCCATGTTAGGCTCTGAATGCGTATAAAGGCTTTAAATCACGGTTTCCAATAGTCCCATTGTGTCTCTAAATGCATGTAATGTCCTTATTTCACTGTTTACTAGACTCCCATTGCAGGCTCTTAAGGCGTATATTTGCTTATATCACTGTTAAAAGAGTCCCATTGCAGGCTGTTTAGGCGTTTAATGGTCTTATTTCATTGTTTACTTGTGTCCCTTACACGCTCCAAAGACGTATAATGGTCTGATATCACTGTACTAGAGGACCATTAAAGGTTGTGAATGCGTATTATTGCTAAACATCACTTTTTACTGGAGACCCCGTAAGGCTCTGAAGGCGGTCAATAGCCGTTTATCACTGTTCACTAGTGTCGCGGTTTTGGCGCGTTAACGTAACGTCGCGCAACTTTGTGAAACGTTGTTTTTTTAGCGTAACGTCATATCCTGTTTATTATTGTTGTTATTAGATAAATAAAAGAACGAACCTGAACACAACGTCTGATTACTTACAACGTAATTATAACTAGAGGCCCATTGCAGGCTCTGGTTTCATATAATAGCATTACATAAATGTTTAAGAGAGTCCAGTTACAGGCTCTTAAGGCGTATATTTTTCTAACATTACTGTTTACTGGATTCCTATTACAGGCTCTGAATTCATATACTAGTAATAGCCTTGCGTTCCTGTTTACTGTAGTCCCATGACAGGCTCGAAATGCGTACACTTGCCATATATTACTGTTCTTGGGATGCCCATTACAAGCTATGAAGCCACACATTCGTAACACATTATAATGATAAGACCTTGTTTGCACATTATACCGAAGATTTATTATACGGAGGACACATTCTTCATACATATACTGACGGCACCTTAGGTGCACATTATACTGAGGACATCTTCGTTGCACATACTAATGTGTACATATATTTGTTACACATTGCACCGAAGATACATGCTGACGAGACCGTCTATACACAATATACGTAGGACACCTTTTGCATTATCACATAATTATTAAAATAATATTTATTTTGCTTACATCATTGAGTCTTACTAATCCCGTCAAATTCAGTTTTTAACTTCATAAAGTTATGTACGTTTTGAGAAAAATAATATGAGGCTATGCGGCTAGCAAACTGTCAGTTTTCGATTCAATGTGTGTTACCTAGGTCACACACGTATTTCTTGTCTAATTTATTCTATCCGATCTCATATCCAGATTAATGAGACAACACCCCATTAGTCCAATTAATTTTACTCAGAAGAGACCATGAATAAACAACCCAATCTGATATATTGTTGATATGGAGACTTCATTTTGCATAGTGTCAACAGGTATCGTTTGTCAACTAACATGTCTGCTTATTCGCATTTAACGGTGTGAAGTACTATTTTCATACATTGATATATACGGCTTTATGTTCAATATGTGCAGTGCCGGCTAAAGCGCCGTGGAGGCCCATAGTCAGTGAAACTTGTGGGGCCCACGCCAAAGGCCCCTAGTCGGCGGCCTAGTGCCTACACAAACGCCAGTGCCAAGTCGATTTCAATCTTAAAATTAGCCTACCAGTGCCAAGGCTGGCAAGACATACAATGTGACAATGTCCTTTTATAGGTCATTATAATGCGGCAATGTAAGTACGACAATTTATAATTATCAGATTAAGAATTTAAGAAAACACTCGCTAGTCTGTATATTTAAGTATTCAACTATTTATCCACCAGAAAGGATTTGTGAAGTCATTAGATTAGGCTAAATAAGAAAGTACATTTTTTCGTCACGGTCTCAAAGGGCTTCTTAAAGTCGCGGGCCCATAGGCAGTTGCCTACCCTGCCTATCGGGTAATCCGGGATTGTATAAAGGCATATCATAGCCCTATCTTATTGTTTACTAGAGTCCGGTTACAGGCTCTTTATGTAAAAGAATCACTTGCAGTACGAACATCTATTCTAAATGCAAGAATGCTTTAATTGTTCATCCGCTTTTTTCTTTTCTTTTTCTTTTTTGTTGTTGTTATACTTAATTTGTGATCACGAAACTTTATTTGCTTAGAATATGATTTGTTAATATGTATACAACTTTGTTCCTATCACACTTGACAAACTTTACTTTTTCATTATGTGTTGTTGACGATGTACATTGTACAAGTCGAAATAAACTGTCTGTCTGTATGTCTGTCATGTTCTGTTCTGTTCATCTACCTGTATTATTTTTACTTTACATATAAGTTATGTTTTGAAATAAATTAAATCTTCATAAAATTATTATAAGTAGTAGTAGTAGAAGAAGTAGTAGTAGTAGTAGTAGCAGCAGCAGCAGCAGAAGTAGAAGTAGTAGTAGTAGAAGTAGTAGTAGTAGTAGTAGTAGTAGTAGTAGTAGTAGTAGTAGTAGAAGTAGTATTATTATTATTATTATTATTATTATTATTATTATTATTATTATTATTATTATTATTATTATTATTATTAATACGTATGAAGGTCATACAAAAGGTTTATTTTTTATGATAAATATATGCGTATATTTCATTTTCGTAAAAAAGGTTTTAACTACTATTGGAAAAATATTGAAACTATCTCAAACGATCAATCTATAGTTGTTGTTTTTTGCTCATGACCCTTACTTTACATCTCAAAATATACCTTTTTTACTGTCTATTCCATGTCTCTTAAATTCGCAGTATTTCACAGACATCGACGCTATCGTTAAATGTACATAAAAGTTTTGATTACCTTTTGTCCAGGCTAAAACGTGAGTATGTTTCAATATCCGATCTGTAATTTGTGTCCTTTATAACTTGTATAAATCAACGCACGACATTCCAGTTTGTTTCTGAAAGAGGGATAATGTTTCGACAAGCAAATGCCACTAGACATTACATTAGTATTCACTAGCTTAATGTGTGTGTGTGTGTTAATGTTTTTTCATAATTATTTTAATTCCCTCGGTTTGAAATATTCCTTACGGGTGTGATCGCAATCTGTATCGCATGATTAAAAACGTTTTTAAACGTAAACTCAGGGGAATTCTAATGGCTTACGCACGAAGTACCAATTATATATACATGAACTGAGAAATATTAAATTTGCATCGTGCGCCCTCGTCGAAATTTCAGTCGCGTGACTCAGGCTAGATACACCTAATAAATTTGCGGGTTCATCGGGATCGGAAGTAACGATGTCGATCGACTCAACATTGATCTTAGCATTTCTCAAACTGGCCCGAAAAGAACTCCCAAGCTCGGTCTTTATGGCAGCAAGCTACACACAAACTGTCAGTACATATATCCGTCCAACATCAAGTTATTGAGCGCAAACTAAACTGTATTTCCTAGTTTAAGTTACAGTAACCTTCCCCATATTTGATTAAATGCAATCTCAGGCCTAGTCTGCAAGTATCATCTTCAATCATCTTCCGATACTTTGGCTCTGACTGGGTCATTTTAAATTATCAGTTATTGCATAATGTGTTTATAAGTGCGATAGTTTGTGTACGCGAGTAGGCAAAACAAAGATGACGCCGATTGTTTCAATGTACGTAGGCATAATAGTTGAAAAAACAACTTAAACTAGACTTGCTTCAGTTAGTATTTAATGATGATTTTGGCTATATATATTTATATAAAAAAAATGTTGTTATCACAATTTAGAATAAACTTTGATCTACTTAAAGTTGTATAGCGATAACAAAACAAACCAATATTAAAAACGTTGTTGGCAACCAGCTAAACACGTCTTGTTCAGCTGTAAACGTTGTCGACCAGCTAAAACACGTCTTAGTGAGCTGTATACGTTGTTGACCAGCTAAAACTTCCATTTGTGCTGTATACGTTGTCAACCAACTAAAACACATCTTGTTGAGCTGCATACGCTGCCAACCAGCTAAAATACGTCGTGTTGAGCTGTATAGGTTGTAAACCCGCTAAACAAATCTTGTTAAATTGTAAACGTTGTTAACGACCTTACACATCTTGTTAAGCTGTATACGTTGTCAACCAGCTAAAACACGTTTTAATAAGCTGTATACGTTGTCAACCTGCTCAAACACGTTTTGTTGAGCTGTATACTTTGTCGACCAGCTAAACACGTCTTGTTGAGCAGTATACGTTGTCAACCAGCTAAAACACGTCTTGGTGAGCTATATGCTTAGTCGACCAGCTAAACACGTCTTGTTGAGCAGTATACGTTGTCAGCCAGCTATAACACGTCTTGTTGAGCTATATACTTTGTCGACCAGCTAAACACGTCTTGTTGAGCTGTATAGGTTGTCAACCTGCTAAACACATCTTGTTGAACCGTAAACGTTGACAACCAGCTAAACACATCTTGTTAAGGTGTATACGTTGTCAACCAGCTAAACACGTCCTGTTAAGCTGTATACGTTGTCAACCTGCTCAAACACGATTTGGTTGAGCTGTATGTGTTGTCAGTCAGCTAAAACACGTCTTGGTGAGCTATATACTTTGTCGACTAGCTAAAACACGTCTTGTTGAGCTGAATACGCTGTCAACCAGCTTTAACACATCTTGTTGAGCTAAATACGTTGTCAACCAGCTAAAACACGTCGTGTTGAGCTATTTACTTTGTCAGCCAGCTAAAACACATCTTGCTGTGCTGTATTCGTTGTTGACTGACTAAAACACGTCGTGTTGAGCTAAATACGCTGTCAACCAGCTTTAACACGTCTTTTTGAGCTGCATACGCCATCAACCAGCTTTAACACATCTTGTTGAGCTGTATAATATGATGACCAACTTAAACACGTCTTGTTGAGCTGAATACGCCAATAACCAGCTACTACACGTCTTGTTGAGCTGCATACGTTGTCAACCAACTGAACTACATATTATTCATCTATACACGTTTTCCATCAACTAATACATTTCATGTTAAGCGCAACACATATACCTCTTAATATTCTGCAAACGTTGTCATCAATATAAGATGTATATTCTAAAATTGTATTCATACTAATAGAACTCCTATTAAACGGTATTCTCAAAAGGATTACATAACTTATTTTATACGTATGAGTTGTCAAACAACTCATACACCTCAATTCCCACTGTTTTAGTTGTCAGCCAACTTCTTAACATCCTTTGCAGCTTTTAACGTTGCAAACCAACTAATGCACATCCTATTACGCTGTTAACGTTGTCTTTCAACCAATACAACTCTTTTTAAGCTGTACACGTTGTTATCCAACTAATAACCCTGTTTTTGGGATGTTTACCTTTCCAATCAACTAGTATACATCCTATTACGCTGTATTCGTTATTATTCAAACTACACCACTAAATAAGCTGTACACGTTGTCCAACAAATAATAAGCGTTTATAAAGCTGTACACGTTGTTAACCAACTAATACAACTACCATTAAGGTGTCAACCACGTAAACAAATTAAGCCACCGTCTATTCAGCTGTATACATGGTCAACCAGGTTTTACACCTCTTATTACGCTGTTCAAGTTGTCATCTAAATAAGACACCTCCAATTACGCTGTTAATAGTGTCAACCAACTACTACCTCTCATAATAAGCTGTATACGTTGTCTACCAGCCATCACACCTCTTTGTTTTACTGTGTACTGTGTAAAAGATCTTATACACCTCTTATAAGGCTGAATCAACCAACCAATGTAAGCATTTAACGCAAAATCGCATTTTCTTTCTAAACAATTTACGGGCTAATCAATCACTATGTAACAGGATCTCTCGAAGTTTCAGGTATGATTTAGTTTAACATTTTAAACACCGAAAACAATACATTTCTATATATTTGTATATTTATAGAAATAAGTAAACAATTCACAATAACGAAACCTTACTATGAACACTAAATAATATACAGTTCACGACTTGTGTTATTACAACAGTGAAATCAGCCTTTGTCCATACGTTCAAAAAGATATGAACATTATATCTCGTTTACAAAGGATAATTTAAAAAAATCATTCGCAATATAAAAAAGCCAAACTGGCTTTTGAGAAAGCAAAATATGTAGTAAACAACTGAACCAGTGCAATTATATTCACTACTTTACATGTCGTTCTCTGTTATATGAGCTTAGATCTGACTTAAACATATCATATAAAATAGTATATGTAAAACATTACTGAATGTTGAACTAAGAAAAGAAAGGGTAAACTATATTTAAACAAAAGTAACGAAATATAGTGAACTATATGCAGCTTTGGTTTGCATCACCATCCATAAATAACAATATAACAACATACAAATAATTAAGTGTGCACAAACGTCCCTTTTTTTATTAGGAACGAGCTCACTTCCCGCTTTCAAATATTGGTTTATCATGATACATGTTTTGTAAAACGCAAATAAGAGCCACATCAAACATAAATGACGAAGTTTGCACTCAAATAATGTATTAAAAAAATCAACAGACCAACATTGCATTATTTTTTTTGTCGTGTGAATCAATGTGACTGTTCTGTGGCCATGGCCTCAAAGTCTGACAGTTCTGTTTCCCGTGTGTCTTGGTTTATGTTTTGGTCTCCTGTTTCATCCCTTACCGGCTCAGTCTGGTTGTCTTTCTTTGCCACGAGCAGGAACACGAGTTCCACGAGCTCCAAGATGGAAAGCACGGAGAAGCCTGCCCACAATCCCAGCTGACCACCGATGTCACTAAGGAAGTTCGCAATCTGCAAATGAAAGGAACACGTTCAACTAAAAGAAATATTTCATGATGCTGGATTCTAAAATATTGTCAACAAAAGGGTTAAGGTGATACTTATATTTATTTAATTTTGTCTTGCCTCCGAAAGTTGTTTTTTTTTTCTTTTGCTCTGGTGTATATTAAATACTAAGTAATAATATTGCAATTTAATCGATTTTATAAAATCGTTTATTGATTTTAAATTTGAATGGCGATGTTTATTTACATATTTGTGAAGTGTGATTGCTTCCAGGTTAAGTGTGAGGTTAGGCTAGCCATCGAACCGGTTTGAACCGCCAATGCGTTGCTTTGACCGTTCCATTGCGGCGATCCAAGCTTTAATCATTTTTATGCTAAATGTTGTGTTGTATTAATTTTCCTGTACTGTGTTGGTCATTGGTCAATTGCATTAAATAAAATACTTCCGTACAAATAATATATACCATGATAATGTTTCTTGAGTTTCATTTGCTTCTATATTTACATCATAAGCATAGCTCTGTGTACGTTTCATAAACGTGTCATTACTAAAAAATGTATAGCTTTCTACATGTCTCGAAACCGTGTAATTACTTCATATAGAAAGCTCCCTGTATGTTTCACAACCGTGTTATTCGCTCGTATGCATAGCTCTCTGTATGTTTGACCACCGTTTTATTACTTTATATACATAATTTTCTGTATTTTTCACCGTCTTGTCATAATCTCATGTGCACAGATCCCTTTTTGTTTAAACAACCGTGTTATTAGCTCATATGCATACATATATGTATGTTGCATAACCGTGTGATTAACTGATATACATAGCATTTTGTATGTTTAAACAACGTGGTGACGCTAAATAAGCATAACTCTCTTTATGTTCTTCGCCGTGTCTTTACCTCATAGGCATAGCTCTCCTTGATAACTTCGTAGGACAGAGTCTTCAGATAAATCCGAACAAGTAGTAAGTTATCTCTGAAAACAATACCGTAGTTTCAAAATGCGCGGGTTTCTACAAATATATGAAAGATTAAAGGTAAAAGATGTGGGCTTATGGTCTGATATTGATTAACCTTTAGCAGACGTTCACATTAACTACCAATCACTGGGCTATCAGTCGTCCGTTTGTACTCGGCGCAGTATGCAGCCATGGTACCAGGGCTAATATCCCTCACGGGCATTCATTTATACACCTGAGTTGAGAGGAGCAAGCATATGAAATACTGTTTGCTTATACAATTCCCATTGATTGGAGTAGTTCGAACCAGTGACTACGACCAGCTTAGACCACAATACCACTTAGGAGTATGCATGCATAGTGCGTTTTGACATTTGATCCCTAAAACATTTAAGCCGATAATCAACAAAAACCGACAATTATCCTCTCATTAGTTTATTGTTTATTTACCTGATATAATTTCGGTCAAAGCCCTTGCGTCCCAATGAAGTTTTTCTGTGTATTATCCGCAGCAGAATGGGTAAGTACTTCTCGTTCGGCCAAGAAATCAACGTGACGTCTGGCGTGTACAACTCTTCCCTTAGTTGAAAATATCAGTTATTTTAACAACTGACATACTATATGGGAAGACAATCTTGTAACAATCCTCATGTCCTATTATACAAGTGGCCAAATGCTTTTACAAAAATGCTTGTTCCCAAGTGACTTTATAATTATTTGTGTTTCAATACGCTAGTCCATTTAGGCAAGTGCTTCATTGCCTTTGCAATAAGTCTTGTTACAATCACCAGATCTTGTAAGGAAAGTTACGAATAGCCTTTGCGATATTTTTGTCACAATCCGCAAGGCCTGTAAGGCCAGTGACCTATTGCGTTAAAAATAAGTTTTGTTTTAATCCACAGGTCCTGTAAAGCAAGTGACCAATTACAATTACAATAAGTCTTGTTGCAATACGCAAGTCATGTAAGGCAATCGGCCAATTACGTTTACAATAATTTATGTTACAATCACGTTATTTGTATTTGTAAAGCAAATGCCATTGCAATAATGTGTGCTACAATCCGCAATATTTCATATTGCGTTTACAGAAAAAAAAAGTTTATAGGTGTTTAATGGTTTCCAGTGTATGCATCTTCTGTTTACATGTTTAGAACTTTATCCGAATAAGATATGACTTATAGAAAGTTATAAACTACTGACGTCACAATATTGACGATGTCGTTGCCGGTCAAATTTTAAACAAAAAAGTGAATATAGTCAACAGTGATAATCATCGAAAGAAATGATGTTCCTTTAAAGTGTCTGAAACAGCGACTTTCCAATTCTACATTATCGATATATTCATATTTGCATATGAATTAACTCTATTTTTTACAGAGAAAACACACCTGCACGGGTTATTGCATTTGCACTCGGATGGCGTTGAGTTCGTGAATTCATCCAGTGCCTTCAGTATGCACTCGTAGTCTTCGTCTGAATAGCAAGGTCTGTATCCCGTGTCATTATCAAAAGTCTGAGATTTGATGAGGAAAAAGTGCTGGTAGCAGCTACATCTCCGCGCTATATTCTCTTGACGACATTTACGAAGGCAGTCCTTGAATGTGAAAAATTAACAATAAATGGGCATTGACCACTTTGAAGATGCATCATATGTCAGTTATTTGACAAGCCCCATTTTGACATTGTTATTGAGGTCAACGTATGCCTTAGTGTGTTGTACCTGTTCGACAATCAAATCGCCATTTGCTACGATACCGACCCCACTGGGCAGTTAGTTACAAGTTTTTATGTAAGTTTTACGACTCGACTAAGCCAGAGGGGGTAATCATGTGATAGTCAAGATGGCGACGTCCATGCCGAGACAAGTATTTTTCTCCGTTTTATACCCTTTATTATTTTTATGAAAGTGACTAGAGTTTATTTCGTATTAAAATTCGCTTTATATCTCGACTTTACTCGCTGCGAATTTTTCTAGTGCAGATGTAATATAGGTCATCACGCTAAGAAATTTCGCAGCGAGTAAAGTCGGGATATAGAGCGAATATTAATACAAAATAAACGCTAGTAACTTTCTTGCTGATATGGCTGGAAAGTGAGCGGAATTAAAAAAAATAATACAAGTAACAAGTGATAAAGGGTATAAAACGGCGCAAAAAATTACATGTCTCGACATGGACGTTGTCATATTGAATATCACGTGATTAACCCCTCTGACCTTCATCGCACTTACGTGAACTGTCGTATTAGAGATGACGTCACAAATCGGTCTTTCGTCGTTCTTACCGGGAACCCTTTCAGTTACAGACTGCCAAATATACAAAAACAAAAGGTACCCACATTAATCATGGATGTGTTTAATTCATGTCTTGTTCATACAGTATTTGTCTAGGACTCGGTCAATATTATCGATTATTAATTATAAGTTTATATCATTATTTTATACTTTTGATGTAAATATGACTTCAGCGTTGTCACCCGTCAAAATTTGTTTAAACATTTTAAATAACGTTTGTTTATTTTTCCTATCCAAACCTTTGATACCGCTATGTCGGCTTGGAAACCTGGTGGAACATTTACACGCGTATTTACATCTAGGTATTCGCCTACGTCATACAACGGGCAAATCACAACGCCGCTTGATGCCGTGACGAAAGGAACACTTGAGAATTGATCAACGTTCAGCAACAATTGTAAACCTATAAAATCATTATTATATAAAAGTAAACATGATATCAAATACCAAAAAAGGCCAAAACATTCGAGTATCTGACAATAATCAAATGAATGTCATATTCTGGCAACTTCAGAGGGCCAATCTCGTTTTCGTTTCGTGCTTTTGGAAGTTAATTTGGAACAATCTGGAATATTTCAGCGCATAATTTAGAATTCCCATTAGTTTAGTTTAAACATATTATTTCAAACAAGCATTTTTATACATTCAATTTTATACAACATTTATTATTAATAATAACATGTTTGAATGGGATGAGAACGAAAGACACAGTTGTATATGGTTCTTCTCCCTCGCCTCGGTATATATACAGTTGCATGGTTTAGTTCGAAAATAATTGGATTTTAAATAATTAGTTAAGAAAAACACTAGGCAAAAGAGAAATTCCGATAACAGAGTATCAATTGTTATAGGTAATAGTATGACAGTTGGAAGATGTAGGAGTAGTTGGCAGAAGTTTGGGGAAAAAAGAAAGAGGTTTTGAAAGAATTGAGAGAAAAAGGCGTATGGGAGCCGTTCTGAAACATATTAACGTATCAAATCGCTTACTTGTAATGACACATTTATGAACAGCATAGGCTTTTAAGTATTGTTTAAGAAGTCACGAGTGTCGTCTCCTTAAAGAATAGTTTCTTGGGTGGAATATATAGATATCGTATTGATAAGTTTGCCGCGAATATGTACATACTGAGTGCATTCGACAAAGTAATGTGAAGTCGTTTCGTGGAGTCCACAGAGACAAAAAGGGGATGGTATGATGTTGCTTCTGAATATATGTTCATTTAAGGTGCTACACGTTGTTCTTAAGCGTGTATGTACATTTGAGAGCGCTTTTCGCCGTATGAAAATCAAGGATTTGGAGTCGGTCGATCTATGTTTATGCGCCTTTTAAATGAAAGGATCGAGTCAGCCTGTTTGACATCATCGGGAAGATTATTCCATTCAGAAACAGTAGATGATAGGAACGAATTTGAATATAGTGATGTTCGGATTTGAATTGTTGGTAGATGTGAAGAATTTCTTAGAGAGTAATTGCTGCCTGACCCAAGTGTTACGGGCAAAAGAGATTGTAAGTAGGTTGGTCAATTGCTAGAATTCATTTTATACATGAATTTTAATTTATGTTTTCGTCTTCGTTGACTAATAGATTCCCATCCTAGCTCATTAAATAGATCTTCTAATGAGACTAAACGTTTGCATCCAGATGTTATTCTCGCGGCTTCGGTTTCGATGAAACATCAGCTTTACATGCTACAAAGATAAGTGTTTGTTCATCGAAAAGAGTTGAAATTGTAGTACTTAGGTTGGTAGGAATAAATGTTTAAAGTATTTGTCACCAGGCTTAAGCGCAAAGGTAAGATGACTTAAGTTTACGTGCAATATTGTTAAAATATTCGTTTTTTGAATTACGTAAAAGTAAAAAGACCTCATTCCTGACACGACGGAAAGACCAATTCATATCACTATTTAATTGTTTAGCTTTTCTGCATAGACGTTTTCGTTGTCGAATTTGTTTCTTTATGTTATTATTTAGCAAGGGAAGATCCCGAGAACGTATACAAAAATTATTGTTTTGAATACATGATCCTGCACTTGTAAAATAGTTTTGGTAATATTTTCTGCATAAATATCAACATCATCGCAATTAAGAAGTTCCCAACTAGTGTCTGTCATTAATTGTCGTAGTTTTGAATAATCCCCAATGTCGTTACACCAGCTATGTCGACAAAACGTTTTACATATAGGTTTTGTAAATTTTAATGTGACAAAAAGAGGGCAGTGGTACCGAATACAGAGGAGGTAATCACGTGTCGAACAAGATGGCGACGTCCTTGCCGAGACAGGTATTTTACACCGTCTTATACCCTTCATTTCTTCTATACATTTTTAAAATGCCGCTCACTTTCCAGCCATATCAGCAAGAAAGTAATTTGCATTTATTTCGTATAAATATTCGCTCTATATCTCGACTACTCGCTGTGAAAATTCTTAGCGGGGTGACCTATTTACAGCTCCACTAAGAAAATTCGCAGCGAGTAAAGTCGAGATATAAAACGAATTTTAATACGAAACTGACGCTAATCACTTTCTGGCTATTTGTTAAATGACAGTTTCAATTGAATATAACACAAAACTGTAGCTTCTCATATTTTGTTTTCAATATTACCAAGAAATTAGTTTTAACCTATGAACACATATACTTTGCGCTGATAATTTGTTTTTAAAATAAAGCGGTCTTTGTGCGCAGTAGATAAACGACATTGAATTAAAAGTGAACCAATATATATTTTATGTAAGTTTTACGACTCGACTTAGCCAGAGAGGGTAATCACGTGATAGTCAAGATGGCTATTTTACTTTTGTGAAAGTGATTAGAGTTGTATTTCGTTTTAAAATTCGCTTTATATCTTGACTTTACTCGCTGCGTAATTTCTTAACGTTACAGTGGAGCTGTAATTAGGTCATCACGCTAAGAAATTTGCAGCGAGTAAAGTCGTTATATTGAGCGAATATTAATACGAAATAAACGCTAGTAACTTTCTTGCTGATATGGCTTGAAAGTGAGCGTCATTAAAAACAATAAATACAAGTTTAAAAAAAAGGTATAAAACGGTGAAGAATGCCTGTCTCTGCATGAACGTCGCAATCTTGTTTTTCACGTGATGACCCCTTCTGGAATAGATTGGTATAAAAAGGGTTCGACTGTTCCAGAGAGTAATACAGTATTCTGATTACTTACAAAGATTAAATCAATTATGGAAGATGTTTGTTCAGTTTAGTGTGTTTGCTCGCGAATAAGTTGCGTTAAGTCATATTGTAGACATAATTCATTTATTGTTCGTGCCGATTATTCGACGAGAGCAATTATATTAAAATCACCTGTAATAATTGTATCATTTATTCGTGTTTCTCAGGCTAGTCCTAAAGAATCTTCATTAGAATGCATACACGATCTATTCGAACTAGGCGGTCTATAAAACACGCCAAAATAATAGATTTATGTTTTGAGGGGAAAACTTCATTTCAAATTGTTGCATGTAAATACAGATTTATGGCAAGCGATTGATATACATGCACATAAGCATTACGAAACTAACGATTTTATGCGAATACTGAAGCTAAACAAAAAGTCATCGGATTAGTACAAAACACAAATGATGTATAATGTTTCTTGAGAGAAGTAAGGCATTATTCAAAATTGCTGATATAAGGGAGGCTAACATTATTTCTTTTCTTTACGGTATAAATCGAACAGAGTCGCTCTTATACATGTTTTCAAACCTGTGTTTATTCTGATCGGATTATTATGTCGTTAGCAGCAATTACACTTACTCCCATCTACATTTTTTTAGATTTAGAACACACTATTTTCACCAATGGCGTTGCCTAAACGTCATATCTTTGTGTATTATCACGCCATCAAAAGGTGTATTAAAATGGAAAAAATATGGTTGTTCAGAAGTACGGCGGGAAAAAGCGTTCAATGTATGCATCTTCATAGCTAAATGATTGTTTTATTGACATGTTTTGGTCGTATGATAATTACTAGTTCGTGGATATTCGACACGCAGTTTCATTTATCAGGAACAGTCATCGATATTGGTAGACAGATGTTGATGGAAATATTTTGTGATTTTTCTTATATTTTCACTGCAGTATAATATAGAATTATAAACTTTCACTGATATAGAATTTTCTTTCAACTATAAAATGTTATAATCCACTGAAAAAAAACATACAATAAAACCCATATTTAGATATGTACGTAGTTAAATGACATATATCTATTGTAGACCTATGTTCACCAACCAAATCTCAGACTTAAGAATAAAGGACAGACTAATAACCAAGTATGCTATGTCATATTGAAGTATTACATAAGTAGAAGAAGAAAACCGTGTTCAGCAGTATTGCACTATCAGAGCTTTTAAACTTTAAGATGCGTTCCCATGATTTGACTAAGTCTTTAGGCTTTTGAATACGGACACTTCTTTAATTGTATAATTATAATACGCTATGCTGTGCCACTTACCGTATCTTTGACCCGAGGAGGACACTTCCCCTGAAGGTGAGATACCATCTTGATTCGTGGGATCGAACACATAACACAGCCCGAAGTCATACGTACGAAATGTGGAGTGATTTCCAATGGCAGATCTTGAAAGAACAAATGCGAAATCATTAGGCAAATTGATTCAAGTCTGGAATCCGTAAATTTTACGTGTACTTTACAATAACATCATTCTATACAAGGATACACATAAGAAATCATGTGTTACAATTCAAGGGTCAGAAACGTTTTGAGCAATCTGGTGTTTGTCTTTTGAATTCGACAATAAAATGTACTTGTCACGGTATCTTGCACTTTTTTTCAGAATGAACACGTGTACTTATATGATTATATAAATACACTTACGTTATTTCAAGGTATTATACAAAAAAAAAAAAAAAAAAAAAAAANTTTTATATGGTGGCTGATTGCTAACTCATCGTTTGTGTCGTGTTGGCGTGTTTAATGAATTGGAGAAGGTCGCAAACACGACCTTACGTCCCGGGCATATACATATTTTAATTAATTGATGGTGATTACTACAACAGTCATTGTACTCACTGTGAGCACGATTTTCCGGCAAAAGTGCAAGTCAGGACAAATTCTTCGTAGTCCTGCGAGAAATCCTTCAGATCGTCTGCGGACAAATTACTTAACAGCATTTTGAACTTCTCTGCCGTGTTGACCATAATGTCAGCATCTTTGAAAACCCATTAAAATGCTATGTTCATTAATATTTGTGTAAACAATGTGATATGCTCAGTGTATGTTATCTATTTTAATCGAAGAGCTAAGTATTATAACAAAATTTAGATATTCGGATTGATCACAAACATCCAAACTTGTGACGTGTTAGATATAAATAACATTAGAGAACTTGACAAATGATTGCGTAATATGAACTTAATATGTAAGTTAGTATGCAATTATTCTAGACATTTAAAATGAAACAATGTACAACATGTTCACTCACCAAAGTCCGTCGAGGCATTAAAATTATCGAAATTGGCGTGGTCGTATGTAAGCAAACTTTCCTATAAAGGACAAATTGATAATTCAATGCAAATGCATGACTTCGCAGACAAAATAACTGAATTAACTTTCTGCGTAGAACATAATATTTAGTGTGTTCTTGATGTATATTTTTAGGTTTCAACATATTTATTTCCAATTCTTCTAAATGTCATATACGAATTCAATTCACAAGATTAACAATAAAGTGACCAACTATAAAATATAGTTGCTATGCAAGAAAGGTTATGGTACTTTATTCCAATACGGTGTGTAATTATAATTCATCTGACTTGGATATAATTGCAACTTAACACCTTAGATTCTTGCACAAATGCCAGTAAGTATATGAAACAAGAGCACCGTCGAGCGGATGCCAACGCTCGGCTGTGGGTGCTTGGATTTTTATTTTTTTACCTTTGACCTTGTAGGTCATCATTGACCTTGACCTTTTCACCACTCAAAATGTGCAGGTCGATGAGATACACATGAAAAACCCCAAACAAATGGTTTGACCTTTGACCTTGAAGGATGACCTTGACCTTGACCTTTCACCACTCAAAATGTGCAGCTCCATGAGATACACATGCATGCCAAATATCAAGTTGCTATCTTCAATAATGCAAAAGTTATGGCCAATGTTAAAGTTTTCGGACGACGACGACAACCACGACGACTACGACGACTACGACGACGACGACGACGACGCGGCAGACGAGAGGGCTATGACAATACCTCGGGTTTTCTTCGAAAACAGCCGAGCTAAAAATGACTGCTTGCTACAATCAATAATGAGTCCATCATATTTCAAGTAAATGTTGCCGGATGTGCGTTTAGGGTTCTTTCGACCAACACGTTGAAGTTTCTAAATATATTATATTTACGATTAAACATCATAAATATACATGTTAACAGCATGAATCATATGCAATGAACGACATTTGAAATAGACATTCATGCACTCGGATGCGGTTGAGTGAATAAAATCATGCGTGACAAGCCAATTAACGTATAAAAGTGTTAGTAAAAAGAGTTCAACTTTCTACTCAGTCTCTACATACTGGAAACTAATAAAATACTACAAAAGAACGCTACTAATCCTATTTACTGATAAAATCTTTTCTGTCTAATCATTGAACAATGAGAGCAATGTTTCCTTTAAAAAATAATTTACTTCCATGCCTGTTCAATATCATTCAGAATAAATATACTTATAAATAAAAATATTTAAAATAACGACAATTTAAACACGTCTATAACTTAAACATAGGCCGTACGCATTTCCTTGTCAAAATAAACGCAATGGAAATCCAATAGATCGAAATATCTAAGCAACCAACTTACGCTTAATGATATGTTTTGGTACATGTCCATGCTGATGTTGTATTTGTTTGCAACCTCAATGAACATTTTCTCTAGATCTGAATCATATGGAATCCGATGATACTGGACAGAATTGGTGTTGCATATGATGATTTTTGGGAACTTCATCTTCTTCACTATCCGTATCTCCATGGAAGTGAAAACAGGATTGCTGAAATGTTTTGCTATGGGTGAAGGATATTTAATATCGTCATTTTGAATACAAACATTATAAAAAAAACAGTTGCACCAGGAGGTGATACACCTTAGTTTCGCTCGGGGTTCCTTATTTATGGTCAGGGGGGGGGGGGCATAGAAATCATAAGAGACATAGCCTTAGTTGTCCACCATGTTAAATATAGCAAACACGCGCAATGTTGCCTTTCGTTTATTTCATAATGAAGCCATATAACTTAAAAAAAAAAATGAGATAAATAAAAAAAAATACCAGGTACGTGCAATGTGCCCCTGATGTAGGCTTCATACGGTTCGTTCAATAAATTTATCTACGCTTACCTAGTGTTCTTGGTAGCCATTATATGAGTGACCCGTTCGCATGTCCGGACAACAGTTAAAAATGAAATATCATGAATTGGTTTGCTTTAACGGTCTAGCGAACGTCGGCATTACCTGTCGTATTTCCGGTACAGCATGACGACCTGCCACGTGATCATTCCCAGGGAAGCGCACAACGACACTACCCAGAGTATCTTCCATGCTGTGAAAGGTGAGTTCTTGGTCCGTCCTAGACCGTGGATGGTTGTATAGTCCATATACTCAGCAACAGCTGTCTTGCCCATTCTGCAAGGAATAGATGGAACCAACTTCGCTCCAATACGATATACTTTAAAATCAAATGCAGTGGTAAAAAATATATATACAACTTGTCAAGTTGCTCTCGACTATGCAAGTTTCCTTTGGTTGAAATAATTTAGTTTTTTTTGCAAAAAATGTATTACAAGATTGCAAACAAATAAGAAAAATAGCACAATATTGTAATGCAACTATAGTTGATTTTTTTCTCTGTTATATTAATGGTGCATATTCAACACGTCTTAATTTAGCTATATAATAACATTCAGTGACATACAAAGTATTGAGCGCAGTAAAGAGAAAAATGTCTCCACCTTTACTGTACAGATGTAATACAGGCTTTAATATTATACACAAAATGTAAAGCTGATGCAAAATATTTTGCTACATAGATGTTTTTGTTTTTTGATTGAACTATTCCACAAAATTATCTGTATGTAACGTTTCCTGTATATATTTAACTCTTTCGGGTGAAGAAATTACTTTCGTCGATACAAAATGAGTAACAAGCAATATTAGATCTGTGTTGGAATAACAGAACGAAACAGTGTATGGTAAAAGATGCTTTATGTCAACAGACACTTACAGTTTACATACTAAGTGTAAAATGAAAAGAAGGCTAAATTTTTCAAACTACATGATTTTTTTTTAATTATTGAGTCAGGTAAATACTATAAGTATAAGACAGTTGCGCGTAATTTATTGTTTTGGAAAAGCATTAAAAATATTTAAAATAAAATTATTAGTTAGACATTTTCCAGTATAAATACATAATAAATGTATGTATACATTGTAATAAGCAAAGATTCTTTGCAAATTAAGATGATAACGGACTTAGAAAAATAATAATAGGTACATATAATTATGATTTATGACACTAAGGTCTTACATTCAATTACGGTTCAGATTACACAGGTAGTTTTAGTTGTTAATGGTATACATCAACTTAAAATGCTATGTATGTGGGACAATTAAACAATTACACAGAGTTCTGAATTCCTTTTTGAATTTGATATTTTTAATCATATTCATTATTCGTGTAATGCTTGGCTCTTGTTATGCTTGGAACAGTCCTTCCCAAAACCGTCGGTCCTCGGCTTTTGCCGATAATAAATTGGAAAAGCCGGTAATGATTCTAATATTGCAGGACCTCGTGGCCGGTAATAAAATTATGGCGAAATTTGGAATTCCATAAACTATTTTCAGAAAAGTATCAATGCAAAAGTAAGATTTTACCGAATTATTTATAACTCCGATAATGTAAAACGTGTTTTCATTGTTTTCATTTTTTTTAAATGACGTAGTAAGTGTATATACGGTATCCGAAGATTTTTGCTAAGTCGTCATAGCGAAAACCACACTACGTCATCACTAAATGAGTACATTCCGCAAAGGACAACCACGTGCGTTTTTGGTTCCCGTTTTATCCGATTAATTTGTAAGCAAGCAGGGCATTAACAAAGGACAGTGTGACCTTCCCGCGAACTGTCAACATCAACACGTACAAGAGTTATCAGGAAAATAGTGGATCAAGATCTTTAACAGGTGATTTCGTTTTCATTTTATATTATAACTTTGTTTAAATGTTTCAATTAAAGTTTGTTGAAGGAGCTAAGCCAGGTCAGCCTGTAAAAAGGAAAACAACTGAGGATGAAAAAAAAGAGAGTAACAAAAAGCGCAATCACCCAATATTAACTCAAAAGCATTTAACATAGATTGACTTTAAACTGGTTTAATTGTATAAACCTAAATGTATGCTAGCCTACAAAAACTTAGCAAAATTAAATATTTTATGCTCATGATACAGGGAGATGGTGTTCGTCGGCTGACTTATCAGCGCCCACCCAAGGCTATGTCTGATGGTGAAGCAATCATCACGGATGACCCAAAGGCCTCACCTCTGATTAACGAGGCAGAAGATGAGGATGAGGATGTGTCTTCAGAAGAGGATGTGGATTCAGACTTCCAGGATGAAGACACAAATGAAAAATAAAATCTTGGACATTCTGCATGAATGAATGCAATGCATTATTACTGTTACGTACATATACATGTGAAGATGTGTGTTATAACTATTATACTTATATTAAAATATTGTAAAAAATCTCATTTTTGTCGTTTTTCTAAATCTTTCTTTTTTGGGCCGGAAATGATCAGTCTGGGCCGGCAATGGCTGCATGATTATAGGACCTCCTGGCCGGCAATAAAAAATATTTTTGGGAAGGACTGGCTCAGAATGCATTTATTCATTTTACAT
>VMBQ01000698.1:30590-94059 GCA_007657795.1 Dreissena rostriformis | reverse complement strand
TGTCCTTATATGTGGCGTGTTCTGAGAAAACTGGGCAAAATGCTTGTGCGTAAATTGTCATCCCAGATTAGCCTGTGCAGTCCGCACAGGCTAATCAGGGACGACAATTTCCGCTTTTATGGAATTTTTCGTTTTAATGATGTCTCTTCTTAGCGAAAATCCAGTTTAGGTGGAAAGAGTCGTCCCGGATTAGCCTGTGCGGACTGCACAGGCTAATCTGGGATGACACTTTACGCACAAGCATTTTGCCCAGTTTTCTCAGAACACGCCACAAATTATCAGGAATTGTATATGTGTTTATAAGTGCGATGGTTGGTTTACGCGAATAGGCAAATCAAAGATGACGCCAATTGCTTCAGTGCACGTAGGCAAGATAATGGAAAAAAAACTAAAACTAGACAGTAAGTATTTAATGATCATTTTGGCTATAGATATTATAAATTTTGTTATCAACATTTAGCATAACCTTTGATCTAATTACAAGTTGTATGGCGCCAACAAAACAAACCGATATATATCTTATCCAAAATATCAATAAACATCATTGGTAGATCTTTGCTTATTCTAACATCAAATAATGACCTATTTTAAATAACAAAGGGCAAATACTGATCAAATTATTTAAATTATTTTATAACAAACATATGTTCAAATAGATGTGAAAGGTGCCCAATAATCAAACATATTATATAATTATGTTGCTTTATTGTATTATTGAAGTTGCAATCTCTTTTTACAAAGAATTACGTACACATCATGGAAAAGTTGTTTTTAACAACAAGAAAGCTTATTTAAGACAAATATCATGTTTTTTACAGATGCAAATAACCTCGGTATGCCATATACAATGTCAAAATAATGGAATGAAATATATAATAAATATATATGAAGAGATTGCAAACAATTTAAAGTGAAATTAAAAACCTTTACCCATGTTAAATGATGAATAAAAAATAAATAATTTGTACAGCCATCTAACAAACCACCCAATACATAATGATTTCCCTATTTCATTACTAAAGACGCTTTCAATAATTCATCCAGTTGCAACTTGGAATTGAAACAGAGACACAGAACAAACACTGCAACTTGTATGAAGCTACAAATATCATCACAAACGTACAAGACACTGGAATGTTTATAAAGTTTTAAAACTATAATTTGAAACAGTTGTAACAAAATCAAGGCACAATAATGCAATTGCCAAATGGAATGTTGTAGTTCTGATTTCATGACATTCTAAATTGATGCAGTTTTAAGCCTTTTCTTTTGAATCTCCATCTCTTATAAACATTAACATCACATACAATAATATATTGCACTTTCAATAAAAAACTAAATGTTACAATTTAAATGTAAAGAGCTTACATAATAAAAATTTCTTCATATTTTATTCACTTTATTACCAATCGTTATATATCAAGCTACATGTAGCACAATCCTAATAAGGAACAAATCGCAAGTATTAAATTAAATGTAGTAAAAAAGCATATACAAAATTACATAGTTGTAGGGCTTTTAAGTATGAACATTTCAAAAAACAGTTAAAATTTTGCTATTTTGCATATTGTATTTGGGACTTGTACTCAAATATATCACACTGATAAAAATTGTTTACAAATTCCATGTTTTCCATTTTTTTTTTATAGAAATAATCAGAAAAGTTTGCCAGAACCTTTTTCATCTATAAGTAAAACTGCAATTTCCATATAAAGGAGCTCTGGGAAAATGGGCCCAACATCCAAGAACGCATACACCTAATGTATGGTACAATGCCTCTGTTGAAGATGTTGAACTGCTTACCACTTACATCCAAGATCAGTAAATTACAGTAAATAATTGTATTCCCTGTCTGTCATTCTAATGCTATGAATTACAGAAATATACAAAAAATAAAGGTCTATGTGTTGTTAGATAAGAACCAGTCGTAATTGCAAACTTTCATGAGATTTGCTATGATTTGCTAGTTTAAAGAACAAAGAGCCCCAGCTTTTGGAGTTACAACTTGACCCAAGGTACCCAAGCCCCATCGTGATATTTCGGGTTCCCTGAAGGATCCACAGGCGTGTTCAACGGGGGCACCATGGTATCCTGGTACTGCATGAGGCGTGTTAGAAGCAGGATCACCAGGTCCTGGTTGCCAGCGGCAATGTTGTTGTACTCACAGGGGTCAGAGGCAATGTGGAAAAGGCATGGGGACTGACGGGGGTCACAGCTAGTGGAAGCATTGAAAGGTTTCGGTCCACAGTCAATTTTCACAGGATTTCTGAAATGCTTGTAGGATTTTAGAGTGGATTTTGGCATTGGCTTTCCTAAAGTGTGTTTAGATTTATGATATTTAACAAATTTCAAGGTTTCATCGTTGTCTTCTGCAATAATGTCAGCACTTCCCATGTTACCCGCCACAGAGTTAGCAAAATATTGAGCATTTTTGTTGATGACACTGTTCTTAAAGGTTTCTCCATTAGAAATCTGAAACTTCTCATCCATGACAGTAAAATATTTAAATACGGCTGAGTTGTTGACATGGAGCTCGACACTGTCCGTGGGACTTGTCCAGGGTGGGTACCAATCACTCCAAGCCATCCCAATATCGCCCACTACAATCTTGTAATCCCCAACCCTCAGACCCATCTGACCTTTCCCGATTGGGTCAATGTTATGGAGAATCTCTTGCCGGTTCCCAGGCTGGTTGTAGCTCAGAGACTTCCATTCGCTGGAACCGTCAAGGTTGGCCATCTTGGTTGGGTCTCCACCAGCCGCCTCGTACAGGGTAGGCAACCAGTCGCAGACGTGCAGCATGTGATTGGAGATGTAACCAGTCTGGTTGAGCAAGGGTGAGGCAATGAAGCCCACGCCTCGCAACCCGCCCTCCCATTGGGTTGCCTTCACTCCCCTGCAAGCAAATATACACAAAGCTAAACTTCAGTGGCACAAGCATAAGGAAACCTTATTATACCCACTGGGGGCTGACGAGGTCAAAGCGTAGTCCGTTTCTCCACGACGTCTGGTATATGTTTTACTATGAAACATTGTGTCAATACACATGCCATCGAAGAAGTACAGATTGGTGTACTTCGTTTAGTAACCTATACATTATAGTTGTAGTTCATTGCACAACCAATACATACTCTGTGCAAAACCTATACAGACAGCGACTTGTAATTTCCTTCGAAACAAAGCATTTGAATGATTAAAATATATGTTCGTAACCTGTTTTGAACTTTAAAATGTTTAATGTACAGTGTATCAAAGTAACTTGTAGTTTCATTTAAGTTAAGTTACTGTAATTGGCTATTTTAACAGAATAACCACCTTATGCATTACTTCAAATATATATATTTCAATTTTAGCTCAAAATCATTGTAAATGTTGCAACTACGCGCATTTGTAATTAGTTTGTTATTGAAAATAAGTACCTACCTATTACTTGATGTTCCATTCTCTAATCCATAAATACCAGAAAAGATGAAACTCGCCTGATTAAGTAGTGTATTGACACAATGTTTTGTAGGAAAACATATACCCGACTTCGTAGAGAAACAGACTACGCTTTGACCTCGTCAGCCCCCAGTGATATCATGTGGTCCTTTATTTATGGCAAGGAACCAATGGCAAGGAACCAATTGCTTAACAGTGAGACACAAATTAAATGTACCAGACAATACTTTCAAGAATGCAACAAACAAACAAAAATTACTTAAAGTTGGGTCACAAAGCATTAGAAGTTTAAAAAAGAACAAGAGATGTGTTTGTCAGAAACACAATGCCCCCTACTGCGCCGCTTTTAAAATAAAATTTCTATTTATCATTTGGCAGGTATAGAAATTATCTCCCTTTAAAGCGCTTATTACTTCCCTTGGATTTTGTTTTTTGACCTTTGACCTTAAAGAATGACCTTAACCTTGACCTTTAACCACTCAAAATGTGCAGCTCCATGAGATACAGATGCATGCCAAGTTTCAAGTTGCTATCATCAATATTACAAACGTTATGACCAAACTTTAACCTAGGTTAAGTTTTGGGACAGACACACACAATGACAGACAGGCCAAAAACAATAAACCTCCTCTTCTTCAAAGAAGGGGGCATAAAAATTAACCTCAAAGCATCCCAATTAAAATAAAAAAGAAATAACAAATAATACATTTCAATTTAATTACTATTAAACTACTGAATGGTTAGATGCAATTTAGAGCAACTTGCTTGTAACTTTTTGAGGCACGATAAATCAACTAAGCCACAAAATATAAATTGTCATTTAATACATGAACTAAAGGTAGAAGTAAGTTTTGTTTAATTAACCAATATATTTGCTGTTTTCTCAAACAATCAACGTAAACATATACTATTACATTAACAGATATTTTCCTAGCCATAAATTAACAAGACCTAACAGAAATACCCGGAACCTTTAAGTACCTGGTGTTTATCGGTTCCTGGTTACACCAAGAAAGACTATAACTTTTGATTAAATTCTACCGGTAAAAGGCAGTAAAAATATCAACTCATCAAAACAATTACTACAAAAACACATAGTCGCCTTTAGAAAATAATGTCAGTTAAGTACCTCAAAGGGAAATTGTTAGCTGCATTGGCATCAAACCCATTTGAGGGTCCACCATTGTCGGTTGTGAACACGATGACGGTATTGTCGTACATCCCTCTAGACTTCAGAGTTTTCACAACGGCCCCTACTGCATCATCTAACGCAGCCACCATTCCTGATATAGAAAAGAACGTACCTATTTAGGTAATTCAACTAACATCCAGTTGGAATACTTTTCGCAAAAAGTTTGAATGAGAAATCAATAATTTGAGTTTAAAAAATCTGATCATGAATAGGATATTGATTTGATTTATTTCACAAAAAAAACATAAAACACATTCTTCAATCCACAAACAAATGTTATGCTGCCTTAAAGAACTTTCCTCTGTAGTAATTAACTTTAGGTTAACATAACACATGCAATATGAATTACAATGCATCATTCAAATTGTACATGTCATTTGTTAAGCCGTAAAGCTTCCTTTAAAAATAACTATATAAATGAGCAGTGCTTTGGGAAAACGGGCCTTAATACATGTGTGTACAGGGTCGTTCCAGATTGGCCTTTGCAGTCCGCCTAAATTGGATTTTTGCTTAGAAAAGACCTCCTTCATAACAAAATATAACATTAAAGCAGTGTCATGTGTGATGAGCCTTTGCGGTCTGCACAGGCTAATCTGGGACGAGACTTTACGCACATAAATTAAGCCCCGTTTTCTCAAAGCGCAGCTCAAATAAACACATAAGACCTTCTTTTGTCGCACTTACGATGCAATATTATTTGACATGACACTTCTAATGGACAGGTCAGTCAATTTTAACATGGTTCAAAATGTTGTTTGCTTAACATACTTTACACAATTGAACTCGTATAAGATATCCTAGGACGACCATGATACTTTCATGCATTTCATTGAGAAACATACCAATATAGTGGGAGCCTAGTTTAAACAATACCACACAAAATCATTAGCATATATAAAACCAACAATGTGACTGGTTACCTGCAAACAGTCTTCGATGGTAGTTGTTAATGAGTGGGAACCGGTCTACATAGTGTTGTGGCGCCTGCAGTGGATCACCATCCTCGTTTCCGCTGTGTACAGCTTGATGAGGAAGGTACAGGAACAGGGGCTACAATGAAAATAGAACTGGGGCTAGAATGGAAATAGAACTGGGACTAGAATGGAAATAGAACTGGAGCTACAATGGAAATAGAACTGGGGCTACAATGGAAATAGAACTGGGACAAGAATGGAAATAGAACTGGGACTAGAATGGAAATAGAACTGGGACTACAATGGAAATAGAACTGGGACTAGATTGGAAATAGAACTAGGGCTACAATGAAAATAGAACTGGGGCTACAATGAAAATAGAACTGGGGCCACAATGGAAATAGAACTGGGACTAGAATGGAAATAGAACTGGGACTACAATGGAAATAGAACTGGGGCTACAATGGAAATAGAACTGGGACTAGAATGGAAATAGAACTGAGGCTAGATTGGAAATGGAACTGGGACTAGAATGGAAATAGAAATGGGGCTAGAATGGAAATAGAACTGGGACTAGAATGGAAATAGAACTGAGGCTAAATTGGAAATAGAACTGGGGCTACAATGGAAATAGAACTAAGGCTAGAATAGAAATAGAACTGAGGCTAGAATGGAAACAGAACTTGGGACTACAATCAAAACAGAGCTTTGGCTACAAAGGAAATAGAACTTGGGCTGCAAATGAAAATGAACAAGGGGCTACAATGGAAACAGAACTTGGGCTACAATCGAAACAAGCAAATTCGTTGAATTGATATACCCTGCCAAATAATTAAAAGCTGGTTTACAAGCACATGACCTTCTTTGGCAATTAACTGACAACTACCCTACTATGTGGTTGTGCTGGGAATCAAAGCGGTAATCTTTAGATTTAAGTCCAGTGCTCTGCAAACAATGCTAGCTGGTCAAAAACATTGAACTAAAGTAAAAAAACAGATAAAAATATATTGTTCTTATCATGAAAAATAGCAAGGGTATATTGTTTTTTATTTCGCCTAGGTCAAGTAGATGGAATATGCACTTCATTTTATAACTAAGCAGTTTAAAAAAACTCTGGAAAGAAAGCACAGAAACAGAATTTGTACAAACATACCTCTGAAGTGTTGTGATTGTTGATGATGTTAATCGCTTCCTGCGCAAAGAGTTCGGTGGAGTAGAGGTTTGTCTCGTTATGTAGAAGGTCCAGGTTCCTGCGCCAGTCTAGACCCCAGTATTCCTGTAGCAAGAGAACGCCATTTAAAATATTAGCTATGTTTAAACCAATGCCAATTTTATGCGTTGTGATTATTAAGGATTTAGCAGAATGGCAGGGGCCCTCCCTTCCATTTTATGGCCAACCCTTATAAAATACGTGGCCTACCTTTCTTTTTATGCCACTCTTTTATAAAAACATGTAACACCCTTTTTGTCACTCTTATATTTGCCAATGTAAATACAGAAACACCCAGCGTGTTTAAATTGGCTGTTGACGATTTTACTGAGTAAAATACAGTTATTCTTGGTATTAGCATCAAATAATGTTAAATAAGGAACATACCTCGTGGAATTTATGCTGGAATGGATGTTTTAATACAAGTATTTAAGAGGAAACTGCACATTACAATCAAATGTACAAAGTTTACCATCTGAAATTTTTTCACAAAAGAAGTAACCTTGCCCCTTGTCAGGCCCTTTTTTTAGTCTGGCTTAATCCCTCAATTATGCATGTATGTGAAGTGCATTCATGTTAGTGTAGGTTAAAATTGCCACGTGTAATGAATAAAGTATTGTTTTTTTTTCAAAGCAATTTTGTTTTAAAATACGGTTTACATCTGCATATAACAAAAGTGTTAACACAATATTATACTTGTATAAAACAAAATTGAAAAGATTAATTTAAATAGAAGAGGCAAATCACAGAAATGAACCAAATAAGTTATGATAAAGGTTTAGGAATGAGAAATAAGTTGAAAAACACAATGACTGTAAATATGTTTAAAGGATGAGCATGCCCCTTATAAACAGAATTTTGTTTGCATAACAAATATAAAGGACAGCAAATAAATAATAGTACTAAGGGTTTTTATATAAGCATATTTTAAGTATAATAATAAATATTTGTTATGACCTCATCCATGGCTTTTTGGATGTTCCTCATTATTTTCAAATTATTATCCTTAAAATATGCTTACCTGTATATAAAAACCCTCTTTATTTTGGTGTTCCAACACCATTAATGAATCATTTTCAAAAATGTATGTCTGAAACACTGAAGTTCAACAGGCCTGTTTTAATATTATTAGTTATTTACAACGTTGTACACCACTCACCAGCCATTTGTTTTGTAGAGGACTTTTTCAGACACAGACTGCAGGACATACGAAAACCTTGCAAATGTTTTTCACTTGTTAATTTATTGCGGATTTGCCAACCCGATGATGAGAATACTGACAATTTGAAAAAGTATTATAATACCAGCTATAAAAATAACAGGCCTTTTACTACTCTCATGAGTCTGACCCCATTGGACCCTTTCTAAATATCAAATATGCCTAATTCTTACCTAAGTATTCTTTATTGAAAAAAAAATGAAACAAACATAATACTAGTATTCCTCATGAACCTATGGAAACATATATTGATTGGGTATCACAGTTTACCATGAAATTATAAGTTTTTTTCATTTGTTATTAAATAGTTAAAAACTGAAAATTGCATTCTTATATTTCCACATACAAAAAAAAATAAAAAGGATTTTCAAAGTTTGGAATACATTTATATCATGATGTGAATTTCCCTATAGAACTAAGGCAATTAGANCCCCCCCCACAATAAGGTGTGCAAAATGCCTGACTATAATCTTTAATGGAGTGACAAGTTGACAACCTACAGGATCAGCCTCATAAGTGTGATCAAAGTAGTCCTCACAGCCCTGGTAGTACCCATAGTGGGACTCGAACCCGCGCAGAGTGGGCAGGTATTGGTCGGCAAACATCCCCAGGTGCCACTGAAATAAGCTCTAGGCCATACAGCTATCTGACATTGCTCTGAGTATAGCATGCAAAATATGTACATGTATATAATTTCCGTTTCCTAAATAATAGTTTAACCCTTTTAGCGCTGGAACCGAATTTTAAAGGCCTTTGCGAACAGTTTGGATCCAGATGAGACGCCACAGAACGTGGCGTCTCATCAGGATCCAAACTATTTGCTATTCTGATAGTATTCTTTGAAAAAAAATCGAAGAAAATGCTAATTTTAGAAATTCAGCAGAAAACATTTTAGCAGACGACAAATTTCCCAGCATGCAAAGGGTTAAATTGAAATAATTGACCTAATGACAAGATTTGATTGAGTGACTGTCAGAAAGCTAGGAAAGATTGCTTTCCTCAGACCTGTAATGTTCAAACATTAGTACATCCTCACTTTTGTTTGAAGGACCTACTATTAAGTAGGCATACATAAAGTCCGTTGTGGACTTGTGTCACCAAATTTTCACATCACTGTTGTTTTTGTAAACATCTATTAGACATTTTGATTACAGCTAGCACCAAGATGGTTTGATACCTATACCTCCAAACTCAGAATTATTATTATCAAATGAACAATGATTTTTTTTTTAAATTAGCGGTATTGTTTAATAATAATATGGATTACCTCCCTTTCTTGTTCAGTGGCACCTGGGTACAGAGGAGTATATGGGCAGAAAAAGTACACATAGACACTCGCCATCAGCAGATGACAGGGGAAAACAATTAGTTCACCTTTCCTAATCACCAAATAGTGAAGTAGTTATTATGATATACCAAGCTGGTAAAATAAAAGGGGAAACCCAAATGGGAAGACAGGGAAAGAAGGCTTTAACAGCCAAACAAATATAACCAATCAACTAGTTTGCTTGACAACATATGGTATCTGGAATAATTTCATATTTTAGACTGAAAGAAATTTTAAACGGTAGAAAGAGATTAGACTAAATTTGTCTATTTTTACACACAAAACAATTTGCGAAATAGAAAGGTGGTCACTATAAAAGGTCATAAAAAAGTCATACAGGGGTGCATTCTGCCATGTGATCAAAGTAATCGCCATGTCCCAATAGGTAACCATAGTGACTCTCAAATCCCCGAAATAATGGCGTGAACTCCTCTGCATAGAAACCCAGGTGCCACTGAAATTGTGAAATACATAAACACTAACGTAGTAGTAAGTGCTTGTTAAAAAAGCTTCATACATTTTTGTACATATTGGTTTGTGCATTTTAACTCTAAGCATACAACAATTAACTTAACCCAGTTGTTTACATTTATGTAAAGATGACCAGTGATTGAAATTAGCATAAGCCTGAAAGAACTGCCACGGCAAGTTTGGACCGGGTTTACACAGATTCTCGGTTTCATATCGACAGGCTTACATTTTATTGTAATGCAGAAATAATATAAAAAATTTGGGCTTGAAAAGCTTAATATGATAACTCTATGTCTGTTGTAGCATCATTTTAACAATCTTACCAAATATAAAGCAGTATTGCGCTCTCATAAAATTTTGCACCATGGCCACATTTTCAACCTGTTACCTTGCCAACGATGTGTGACCTATAGCCCAGCTCATTAAACCACTGGGGCATAATCTTCTCTTCTAATGGAAGCCCATACTTCTCTGAGGAATATATCACGTCATGCTGCAGACCTGCGTATAACAAACTAGAACTGAAGTTGTGTGTTTTTAAGACATACTTACGAACACTTTATAATGTATTTCAGGCAAAACATCTTTCCCTGTGGCAATTTTTTTAGCTTTTATAAGTTAGCTGTTTTGCAGTTCAAAAATAATTTCTAGTACTCAACAAGCCTGATGTGCAGGGTTTTACGGGATGCAATTTTCTGCGTCCTATACGCATAAAATATTCACTTGGACACACAAAATGTTTGTATCAGCATCTGTGTGCATGGAGAACACACTCAATGAGCACAGCAAAAAATAGGTTGGTTGGTTTGTCCAAATCTATTAAAAGCTCATGTGACCAACAATAACAAGAAACCATCGGAGACGGGTGATGCTCCCCAAAGGTTTTTTTGTCACAATATTACACTATATATTCAGATAAAAGGAAACGTCTTGAGGGGCATAACTTTGGACAAAATAATACGATGAATGGTTTAGCAACTTAAAAGAACAGCAGATTATATATTTTGTTTTCATGGACTTACGAAGATAAATTTCAAAGGGCCATAACTCTCTAAATAAATCATCTAACCAGAACCCACTAATAACATGCGCATTTCCTCAAGGTAGTTAAGCTTCCCATAAAGCTTCATTGAATTCCAGTCAGTAGTTGGGGAGAAATAGCCCAGACAAGAATTGTAATATATGTACAGTTAATGGAAAATTTCAAAGGGCCATAACTCTGTGAAAAATCATCCGACCAGAACCCGCTGATAATATCTCCTCTTGGTAGTGAAGCTTCCCATAAAGTTTATTTGAATTCGGGTCATTAATTGCTGCGAAATAGCTCGGACAAAAATTGTGCACGGACGGAGGCACGCACGGACGGACAGAGACGAAGCGGCGACTATTTTGGGGGAGCATAAAAAATGTGTACCTTACATTAACTATAAATATTTCTTACATCACCAATATTGATGGAAAGCTGGTTCAGAACACCCTAGTATGGTATTCATGGCATGTAGATATATGCCCTTAGGAAAATGTCCGATAAAAATCATGTTTTTTGAAACGGTGAATTTGGCATCATTCTAATAACATGGTCATAAATATAACTGTCTTTTCTATACAAATAACAACATTTGTTTTCACCAGCGACAAATTTGATTATAGATTTCCGGACAACGAAAGGTCTATTATCCTGTATAGCAAAAACTGTTCAAAATGAATTGAAGCGCACAAGAAAGTCTCAATCCAGTTGACTAGAAAAAATATATCTTTTCTTCACAAAAATGACACCAGGTTTTTGTGACACATGAATTCTTTTATTTCTGTTAAGCCATAATAACTTTAACATGATGTTACTAATTATACTAATAGGAGAATGAGATTTATAAGGGTATGTTTTTAATTTGTAGGAAAATTCCATGAATTTAAAATAAATTTTCTTAGTGGAGTAAGCATTAATTTGGTACATGTATAGAACAAAAGAAAGCCTGTGATCAAACCTGTGTGTATTGGATGTCGTCCTGACATCAGTGCCCCCCGTGTTGGGGTACATATCGGGGACACATAGTAATTGTTCAGGATGATTCCCTCGTAGGCAAGACTGTCTATGTTTGGAGTTGGGATCTGGTTGGAGCCATGAAAACTCACATCATTATATCCCTGCAATATCAAAAGTTCATAGCAACCATGCTTCATAGCTATTTTTTAAGATGTAACAAGACAAGAATTGAGTACAAAAATAAACTGATAAAGACCAAGTCATATATAAACTGATAAAGACCAAGTCATAAATAAACTGATAAAGACCAAGTCATAAATAAACTGATAAGACCAAGTCAATACCATGATAAAGACCACATTTATATTTAAATGCATTCAATATAAAATTACATTTCTGTATTAAATTACTAAGTTACTCTTGCAGAAATGTTAATAATTAAACAAGAGATGTGTTTGTTAGAAACACAATGCCCCCTACTGTGCTGCTTTGATTCTTTTATATTTTTTTTGACCTTTGACCTTGAAGGATGACCTTGACCTTGACCTTTCACCACTCAAAATGTGCAGCTCCATGAGATACACATGCATACCAAATATGAAGGTTACATGTATAGCGACAAAGAAGTTATAAACATTTTTCAAAACCTAAACGCAAAACCTAAACGCAAGTGTGATGGAATTTCAGACGCACAGACAGACGGACGGACAGACAGATGGACAGACAGACAGACGGACAGTGCGATCACTATAAGCCCACCTTCGGGGGCATGAAAAAACAATTCCCAAGTTATAATGTCAATGTAGCATTGTATGTGATTAACTTATTTACTGCATACCTGAAAGCAACAAGCCCTTTCAACTGATACTTGTTAAACGCTTTGGAATGTGGACCTAGACCATTGAGTGGCTATACTAGAAAATCAAGAACACAAATATAGAATAAAGAACCCTACCAAGTCATCAGCTACTATCACCACGATGTTTGGCCGGTTGGCTGCATCGCAGAAAGATACCAAGGTAATCAACAACGGTATGCAATTGCTAAGCTTCATTTTGTCATCACGGTTTCATCTAATAAAAGACAAGTTAATTCAACATCCTCATAAAGCTTCAATTTAAATATGACATATGGCATGACAAGATACTACAATGTATACAGTCTAACAAATTAAAAGGAAGCACCAAATTTATTTGTTTCATGAGTAAGATTAAAAGTAGAATACAATGTAGTATAAAACTGGCTTTGCTAAGTATATTTCCAACTTAATTTAAACCCAGCATGAAAAAATAAAGATTTTTGAATTGTACAAATCTGAAGAAAAAAAGTAACATATAAAATGCAGTGTTTTCACTCTCACCATTTTGAGAATGGGGGCGTGGCAGCTTGGAATGGGCAAAATGGCATTGTTTTGAATAAAATTGGGATTTTTTTTATGATTTTTTTACAAATACTACCAATTGAGAATAAAAGTGCTTTTAACATTATATGAAGCTGGATAGGAAAATGAACTGACTGTAGCAGAATATATAATAAATAAATTCATTTGTAGAAACCTTCAATTGATAATTTTAGGCAGTTATAAGGGAAAAAATATACTTTTTGAGATAAGGAATGGGACTGAATCTACAAATTTGTCAAAAAAAAACACTGAAATGGTAGTCAGTTTATGGTTACAATGAGCAAGGGCTTTTTCACACATATTTTCCATATTTTGAAGTTTTTCATTCAATTAAATAACTACCGATAGAAAGATTGAAGTATCGCAACTTAAGATTAAAATATGGTAAAATTAAAACTGTATGAAAACTAAAAAATAGCGATATATATGTCAGTTTGATTATACACACTATTTTGTGGCATTTCATTATTGAACTCTGACCTTGTTTAACTCTGCCAGTATCAAATGATTCTTAGTTATCAAATGTACATTTTTTCTTACAAAAAAGGATGCTTTTTTCAGTGTTTCTAGTGTGTTATATTTAATAATACTCAAACACTATGTTCTACAGTGGTGTATGTTCCAGCTGGTATCAGTGGATTTATGAAGAAAATAAGGACTTTGGTCGCCCAGAAGGAAAGTGGTTTATAAGGTGAAAAAATGTGATTATTTACTCTTTTTTAAAAGATTTCATTAGAACTAGTTCATGTATCATTGAAGCTAGTCTTATTTATAAGACGTTGCCAAGAATTTAGAGATACTTTTTATACGGGCTAAATTCTTTGGAATGTCTTATCGGCGAACTATTCAATTTGTGGTGGATATCAATAAGTTTAAATTTTCATCAATATGCTTAGAATTGCAAAATAACATAACCAACTCATACAGTTTAAGTTCAGAAATCCATTTTTACCTCAAATATCTTGGAATTGAAGTTAAAAGGCATAATTTGTTTCAGTTAAACTTCTGCTTAAATCGCAATACAATCACTGACCTCTCGCCATGTTATGAAATATTTAAATATCAACCAATCAGAAGAAGGCATTACGGTGTAATAGGCTGTGTTATCGATTAAAATCTACCTGCGGTTTACAACGGGAACTGCGATAGAAATGGAAAATGTGAATAGTGTGTTGATTTAAATTGCCTAGGCGTGCAAAATTGAAAGTGTCATTACATAATTCTTACGGAACATTATCGAGAAATGAATTATCTACACAGGTATGTAAATATTATTGCAATCCGTTGATATTTACTGTCTGATATCGGGGCTTGAATGTTGCGCACCAAATTCCATGCGCATCAATATAGACAAAGAAGGAAAACTTTCCACCACATTTTGAATCGTTCGCCCGTTGTACGCTCCAAATATTACCCATATAAAAAGTAGCTTAATATTTGAGAGCGTCAACAAGTTGGACTACATTGAAGCATATGCTATTTTAATTGTGCATATTGTTCAAAACTATATATAGAATGCTTATATAAGGAATTATTCTTTAACATTACCCCACCCACTTCTGACCATTTCAGAAAGTGATATGTCCTTAAACAGGCAAACAATCACTTGGCTGGCATATGACAGTTCAATAATTGATCATATTAATGAATATTTTAAACAAAAGGGAGGTAATCTAATAATTAAGAATTTTAGGTTACATACAACTAAAATAATTTTAAGATACTCCAAAACCACTGTCCGGGTATATCCGCCACTTCCGATGAGGTTTAAAGTACAATTCGGCTTGCGGTGATGGCTGATTAATAACGATTGACGATTAACAACATGTGCAAGTTAAGTCCGTTCCATTTTATCACATGGGCTTTTTCTCTAAAAGAAGTGGTACATATAAAAAAAAACGCTAAGTTCTTTTTTATTGTTATCTGTGCATGTACAGTCAAGTTACCATTAACGGACCAAGCGACAATAAGTTGTGCTGGTGAAAAGCAATATAGTTTTGCGACTTTTATTACACCAGTTCAATAAAATATTACCTTTTCTTACTGTTCCAGCAAATAGTCTGTTTTAAAATGCAGACAATAACTTTTTGTGGTACGTTTTTTTCGCCGCGGACTTACTGCATTAACTGATCGGTTGTAGCCAAGCGGATCACAGGCGCGTAGCTGTGCTCAGGCAGTGAAGGCACGTGCCTGCACATCATTATGAAACATCAGAAAAATAAAACGCCCGAAAATGCACACAAAATCGAAGGCTATTGGGGGGGGGGGGTTTCCCCTAGAGAATTCAAACATCAAATATTTTGGACATTAAACGTGTTCAACGAGTTCATATTCCAAACAAAGCGTAGCCTTTTTACTCAGGTCAAATGCACCCAAATTAAGAATAGATTTCGCATTTTTTAAAGTATTATTTAACCTCACATTGTAACCGTTCAGAGAGAAAATGGTTTACCTTTAGAAAGAAATGCGTGCACAATGCTACGACGGCGCTGGATATATGTCTGGTCAATTTAAGGGTGTCCAAGAAAGAATAAGGGAGCTTGCACCTTTAACGAACTATGTGCACTGCAAGTCACATTGTTTTATTATAGCCCTTGTTCACAGCTCCAAAATGCAATGCGTACGAACCATGATGGGGAGAGTTAAAGACATCTCATTTTGATTCAATTACTCGGCAAAACTTGTACAAGCATTTAACGATGAGTTGGAACTACATTTAGATGCAAACACCAAAGAAGCTCTAAACTGGAGTACCAAACTGCAGAAAATGTGTGAGACTCGTTGTAATAGCAGAGCAGATGCGCTGACCACCTTCAAACAGTCGTTCCCAGTGGTCGTCAACGCACTCGACTGTCTGCAAGACGACAATGACGAGAAGGCTGGCCAGTACCTCACCGCCATACTTCGCGTCGACTTCATAGTCGCACTGGTCACCACACAACACATTATCTCGTCCCTGGTCGGCCTGACAGAGGTGCTCCAGGAGGTACAGCGAATAATGTATTACCAGGATTGTTAATGAACTGTTGCGGGTCATAATTGTTGAAGTGTATCATTAAAACAACAATAATAATGACAATAATTATAAATTATCGTAGCTCTACGCAAAATTAATTACAAATGTAGCGTATTTTACTAGTTGTACACTTCTGTTATAAGTTCGAAACAGATCTTAATTTAGAAATATATTTTAGTTAATAACAAAGAAGTATTTGTTATTTCAGAAAAGCATGGATCTGTTGGAGGCCGTACGCGAGACACAGGTCGTGGTTCAGGTGCTCAAGAACGAGAGAGCAGACCCAGCCGCCTGGGACGCCCTGTACGATGAGGCTGGCAGCTTCCGTAGAAGTTAGTATTTAATAGCAGAACATACAGATGAAATGAGTCGTGGTCTGAGAAAACTGGGCATAATGCTTGTGCGTAAATTGTCATCCCAGATTAGCCTGTGCAGTCCGCACAGGCTAATCAGGGACGACAATTTCCGCTTTTATGGAATTTTTCGTTTAAATGATGTCTCTTCTTAGCGAAAATGCAGTTTAGGCGAAAAGATTCGTTCCTGATTAGCCTTTGCGGAATGCACAGGCTAATCTGGGATGACAATTTACGCACAAGCATTATGCCCAGTTTTCTCAGAACACGACACAAATAACAATTAAACGAATATTAGAGTGATGAGAAGCTACAATTATTTAAAGGGCAATTTTATGTCGTACAATATAATGATATAACAATCGTATACGAAAGCACTACTTCACAGCAGCTAGCTATGTTTCTTCAAAAGTTGTGTTAATGTGAAATTATTTGTTAAAATAAAGTTGATACCATCAACGCCTCGCAGAACCAGTAAACAGCAGCACAGGGACAACCATCCTGTCTCGGATCCTAGGACAAAATATATCGGCGCATATCCCTGTACTAACAATTTCTAGATCACCTCGTGCAGGAAATTAATGTACGAATACTGCAGAATGAGGACCGGTTATTGTTAATACTTATCCAGATGATGCTGATCACTGTATTTTCGTACAGAAAATTCTCTACATATTAAGTTTGACGTACACTAAAAGAGCTTTTACAGTTTGGTTCGGCAGACATTGCACTTATTTGATAATGCTTTTTTTTTTAAATCAAAACGCAACTTTTAAATTGCTTTTTCCTTGCTTATTTTCTTAAGAACACCCACATGAAGAATGATTTTTTTTGTTAGATTTTAATCAGGATTTGAACGTTTGTCTTATATGATTTGTCATCTTACATTTTTAGTTTTGCGATTCAGACGCTCATTCCATCGAGGGTACAGTTGGTCACAGATATATAGCCGTGTACAAATGCTATGCAGCGGACCTCCAGTGTAAACGTCAACAGCTGGACCGGGAGGTCAATCAATGGAAGGTCCGATGGAGTCTTTTGGATGCAGACAGACAGCCCAGAACCCTGCTTGATGCACTGAACGCTTGTGGAAGCGCTTACCCAGCTGATACTCACAGCTCTATGAACCGTATTAAGACATGCATTCGCTCTACCATGGGCGAGGATTACCTTACAGCGCTGGCAGTGCTCCACATCCACCGTGGAAGTGTAGTGGACATTGAAAACATGACAAATACTTCTGCCTCTACCAAGAGTCGGAACATGCAGTTCCTCTGACCAAACTTCAGCTATGCAGGTGAATTGCCATCTGTTACCAAAACTGTATATTTGTTAAAAATGTTTTCAACGAAACGAATAGTTTATTTTTTAAAAACTATAATGAGACAAATCGCGTCTGCGCCCACAACTGGCCTTTTTTCAAGGGGGGGGGATGCCTCCGGACCCCCTTAACTATGCCTGCACATCGTTGGAGGGCTTGATACGCCCTTGTATGTTATACGTTATTGCCTCAGTGTGGCACATAGAATATGCGCCGCGTTCTGGGAAAACTTGGCTTAATGCATTTGCGTAAAGTGTCCCACATTAGCAATAACGACACTTTCCGCTTTTATGGATTTTTTCGTTTAAAGGAAGTCTTTTCTAAACGAAAATCCAGTTAAGTCGGACAGTGTCGTCCACGATTAGGCTAATCTTAGATGATGACACTTCACGAACAGTCATACAGCCCAATTTCAATAAAAATGGATAAACTCTAAAACAACTTTCTGTTTTCATTTTCACGAGAACTTGTGTTTCGAGAACGTATAATGATAGCCAAGTAATGGCACATACATACTTACAAATGTAGATATAATGAATCTTGGTATGGGGGGGGTGTTTTTTGTATACACATTTGGAAATGCGTTTGTAATTTTGATTTGGAAGGTGCCATTTTAGAAAACCAAATTTAAACAGAGGATATCAAAACGCTGATTACTGTTGGCAAAGTCTGCAGACGTTAGTGTCGTGTTCTGAGAAAACTGGACAAAATGCATGTGCGTAAAGTGTCATCCCAGATTAGCCTGTGCAGTCCGCACAGGCTTATCCGGGACGACACTTTCCGCCTAAACTGGATTTTCGCTATGAAGAGACATCATTTAAACAAAAAAATCCATAAAAGCGGAAATTTTAAAATTTACGCACAAGCATTTTGCCAAGTTTTCTCAGAACACGACACATATTGTATTATGTTACCGTGTTTTGTTGTAATATACGATGTCTTACCTCAACGTGCGTGTTCCCTGTACATGTTCTAAATTAATACTAGATGTACAGGTCTCAAAAGCCAGCAACGGTGGTCGAAATGTGAATGTAAACATTCACAATACGTTTTCTGACCAGTTTTTTAATATAGAAAAGTGTGCATATGCAGTTACAAAGAAAAGCGTGAACAAAGCCCCATCATTTCATCATCATAATGTTTACAAAATTTTACCTTGTGGCGGTATTTGATCATGCTAACGAAAAATACGTTAATTAGGTAAAATCTGCTTTTGGCAGGAAGGTTTTGTCGTTAAAACATTACATAGCATACAATTTATTTAAGCCAATATAAGTAATCGTAAAAATAATCTTAAAGATTAACAGTGCAATAATAATAATAATAATAATAATAATAATAATAATAATAATAATAATAATAATGATAATGCTAATGATAATGATAGTGATAATGATAATGATAATGATAATGATAATGATAATGATAATAATAATAATAATAATAATAATAATAATAATAATAATAATAATTATAATCATAATCATAATCATAATAATACACGTGTACACATAATATTAATAATACGATAAGCATAATTCATCTTCTAATTATTATTTTAAATTTAATAATAAAACATTAACACAAACATTCGTACATTTCAAAGCACAGATAAATGCAATATGTTTAAAAAAAAATACATAAACGTATAAACGTTACAAATGAAAAAACATTAAAGTAAACAAAAATATCATGTCAAAATGATGACATTTAACAAAGTTTTTAACCACTACGAAAATCACTACATAAAAAATACCAAATTTGCAAACAACATGAAAAAACAACACACACAAAAAACACGCGTATAAATTAAATTGTAAATGCACCTTGTTTTGACGTCTCACTTCAAATTGTGTCATCTAGATGCACACAGACCTGGTCATCCGCGCGGTCTGGTCTGGGGCTATCCTGATCGCTTATGAGACCATGAAACCGTGCGTAACTTTATGTCGGACAGGAAAGATCCACTGGCCGCATAAGGCATAAGACCATTTTCGCATGACTCGGCTCATATATAGTTAGTTTATTAGTAGGTTTTTACTTTACAAAGCCATCGTAAAAATTGCCTTAAAGGCCATCTGTACTAGTCGCACCGTAACTGTTGTCTTGGTTTTCGTGAAATTCATCCTCAACATATTCATCCTCAACATGTTCATCCTGTTCGTTCATTTCTTCTGTCGAACCCTGTCTGTTTATCTGTCCATACGTTGCTGTCTGCGCATCAGTATCGGCCTCCTCTAAATCATCATCCGTTCTAGTGTTGTGTTCAATGTCGACATCGTTTGTCAACTGATCTTCAGCCATCAATTCTTCATCGTGTTCTTGTACCTGTATTCAAACCTTTTTTAACAAACTGCCCAACTCAATATGAAGAAGGGTAAAATATGAAAATTCATTTAATACAACAATAGCGATTGCATATTATATATGATTAGGTGTATGCATATAAGAATAATAATTGGTAAAATATACGGTACGTAATGCTGTCTTTCTTCTTTTAATATTTTACATACGTAAGATAGACGCGATATTTTACAAAGATAAAAATGAATTGATGTGGCCTAAATTCAGTCAATATAATAAACATAATAATTGCGCTATGAGCAACATTTCAATATGAAAACTTTGTACCAGCACAATAATACCCAGTGTTTACTCTCACCACTAGATTTTCGTCCACCTCCCCGTGTTCGCCCCCCTTGCTGTCCAACGAGGCTGAAAACCGCGAGACCAAACGCAGATTGCGCAGTTTAGACATGGCGGATCTCCGGCGTTTGCTTATGTCGTCGAGGTATTCTGAAAGAAAGGGACTCACGGGAAAAGAACATGTAGGTTCGTGCTTTAGGAAGGGGGATGGGCAATTTACTCCATGACAGGTTTTGTAAAGTATTTTAGTCGCGTTCTGGTAAAACCGGGCTTACTGCATGTGCGTAAAGTATCGTCCAAGATTAGCCTGTGCAGTTCGCACAGGCTAATCAGTGACGACACTTTCCGCCTAGACGGGATTTTCGTTTCGAATAGACTTCCTTTCTTCGAAAAATACCATAAAGGCGGAAATTGTCGTCCCTGATAAGCCTGTTTGAACTGCACAGGCTAATTCGTGACGACACTTTACGCACATGCATAAAGCCCAGTTTTCTCAGAACGAGGCTCGTTTTTGAGTCTTGGGTCTTGCTGCGTTATCTGCGGCGAGCACAACTGTACACAGCAGAGGGCGTAAACACGATTTGGTTTAGAAGGGTAATTTTTTTAATTATACTCGTTTGCAAGACATTTTAACATACCTGAAAATAACGACTAATATGAATGCGAATGGAGAAAGGTATGAAAAAAAGTTTTCATGTGTCTTTCTTACTGTGACCAAAAGGTTGCAAAGCAACATGCACACTGTAAGAAACCACAAGCGAATTCTTGCGTGCGATACGAAAATTAATCTACAAGATTAGGAATCATGACAATAGGAGCATACCAGCAGTAAACACAGTTTTAAATAAACCAAGCGCGCACAGTTAATATGTAAGTTTTACCTTGTGCTGGCCGTCTTGTTGTGACTGCCGCATCAAAGACGTCAACCAGGGACTGACGGTTCAGGATGCTCAGCATCTCGTGACGTAAACCACTCAAGTCTTGCTTGATCCCATTAAAGTCGTCTGAAACAAGCATTAACAATGAGCAACGCTATGGGCAAACAGGGTTCCATGCATGTGTAAATTGTCGTCCAAGAGTAGCAGTCCGCACAGGCTAATATGGGACGACACTTTCCGCATATAGTGTATTTTCGTTTAGAAGCAACGTCCTTTAAAAGAAAAAATCATAAAAGCGACAAGAGTCGTCCCTGCGGAATGCACATTCTTATCTGGTACGACACTTTACGCACATGCATTAAGCCCCGTTTTGCCAGAGCGCGACTCCAATACATTAACATATTCAGATAAATATACCGAAACCACATTATGGGTGGTGTTTTTAATGCATAAAGCTGTAACTGTTCTATGCCCATCATAATAAATGCAATTCTATTTATTGTTCAAAACCATGCAGTAACGTTACGAACTATTGGCACTATTTGTTGGGAACTGCGAGTTTATGAAGTTGGTGGGTGTTCGATGTTCTTTACAGACGCATGTTAAGTTTACACCATACTATTACTTATAATATCATATTATATTATCATACCCTCTGTAATTTCCTCTTCCCTCTGTAAGTCAAATATGTAACGCTGCACGATCCGTTGCATTACTTTCTGAAATAGAAAAAAAAAACGTTTGATCGGTGGTTTGTTATTAATTTTATTGGACTGTGTCCTCACGTATAATTATTTCTATCCTCGTAGATTGCTATAAAATTGTTAAAATGTTTGCTGTACTTTTAAGCTCTTGTGTAATTAAGGTTATTTTTCCAACCCATTTTAACGTTAATGTAAACCAATCATTATTCTCACAGCCTTTGACATCAGTCTTTATGAGGTAATCTGATAAATTGGTCGTTAATGTGCTGTATTTTATGTCGGCATTTCTGTTTTCTTTCAATTTATATTATAATTTGTTACTGAAACACTATGCTATATTGTATTGACACGTAATATTACATGATGTTAAATCGTATACATTTTGACTGTGTGTATATGTATAAGTCTGATTATCTACATCAGACTGTTCATATGAGCTGCTTTCGCGTTTTATACATAACATGAGTTCTTTTTAAAGGGGTCTTTTTCACTGATTTTCGTATTTTTTAACAAATGTCATTAAATATGGTAACTAACAAATGTATACTGTTTTGAAAAGTCTTAACTTATTGTAATAACAATAAAAAAAAGTTGAATAAAAAATGTTGCCTTCCTCGGGATTCGAACCCGTGAGCTCTGGACACAAAATGTAATGCGTTATCATGAATGCTATTAGTACGTTTTTTCCAAATTATCGAGGAAACACGTAACACACGCATTATTATTTTACCGTTTTCGAATGATGCCCATCAATTAAGGGACCAATGTGTGACACATTTGTTAGTCGAGAGTGTTATTTAGATTGTTTAACCATAATGTATTCGTCATTTTACATAACTGTGAGCAATGTGTTTCATACGACTTAACACCATAATACTTACCTGGTACTGATTGACGCCGGCAACGGCCCCAGGTAGGCTGGTCTTTCGAAGTGTGGACCTACGTTGTTTCTTGCCAAAGGCCGACATGTCCGACGACGCCGACGAAACTCTGTGGTTTTTCGTCGCCGGCGATGCGGCCGCCGAGGGTTCTTTCCGGCGAGCCTTGGGGAGAGCCGGCGAAGCCTGTCGATAAAGCATGGATTCGTAACGTATGTGTGTGTTTCTTTAAATACGTGTTAACTGTTATTGTTTTTGTATACGCTTGGACAAATCATATTTTAAAAATTATTATTAAACCTACAAAATAGTTGAAATAATTTAATATGTTCCCAATTGTTATTTTATATTAATCAATCCATATCAAATCTTTTTTTAGTCAATAAAGAGTAAAAGTATATTTCCGAAACTCTGTATGCAATACAATTCTTCGTGGCTTGGTTAATTGCGTCTGCAGCTGTATTAAACAGATGCCTGGAATTGGAAACCTATTTCAAACTAACCTCGTCGTTATTGAGAGCATTCGTGACGTCATTTCCGTATATATCTTGGTCTACAGGCGGTTCGAGGTTCTCCTCACTGACCTCACACCGGACGCAGAACCACTCTAGGAGACCGCGTGGAACACGTGCTAAGTTCAGCGGTACAGGAAGTACCTGGCCGTTGCTCATGTACTCCAGATAAAGAACGCTGCGCGCGAACTTCCATTCAACATCCGCTTCCTCCTGTATATGGAATGATACTTGATATAAAGTATAAAGAAGTAGATCAAAATCATAAAATATATTTTTCCTGAAAGTATTAAAGCTATTATTTAACAAATAATGCTTGATAATGATAAAACAACGGTTTGAAATTCGGATAGATAGAAATTTAGCTACGAGGGAGATAGCCTAAGTGTTTTGCAAGCTTCGAATTCGTTGTCAAACAGTTAAAGTTTGATGCTTTCATTTTATTTACAGTATAGAATATAAAACTATTAACGTGCATTGTCCAATAGTCATTTGAGCTTCCTTCTAGAAAAAGTGGGCTTAATGCACGGGCGTGACGTTTCGTCCCGGATTAGCCTGTGCAGTCCGCAGATACCAATCAGAGTCGTCACTTTATGCCTACACTGACTTTTCGTTCATACGATATTTCCTTTAAACGAAAAATTCCATTAAAGCGGAAAGTGTCGTCCCTGATTAACCTTTGCGGAAGACAGGCTTATCAGGGATGACACTTTACGCACATGCCAGAACGCGGCTTAGTTTTGTGTTGGGAAAAATTAGAAAACCCAATGCACGTACGTTCTTAGTCACTAAGCATGAACTTTTTTAAACTAATTTAAAAAACAAATAATTGTTAATCATTTAAAAACGGACCAGAGAGTTGTCGCGAGAGCTAGCAAGGACATGGTATTGAGAAGTTGCAAAACCATTGATTGCTCCGACTTCTGTTTGTCATAAGTGAGTTGTCTAAAGATTTGAAGGAACTTGATCTGATTGTGCAACAATGTGCCGTTATTTATCACAGACATCCAAAATTATTAATGGTGAATAAATCCATCCAATCCATGCAACTCAATCTTTACATTTTGCTTTTTAGAATATCAATACAAATGAGTCTCGCTGTTCGAAAACCGGACTTAGTGCATGTGCGTTAATTGTCGTCCCAGACTAGCCTACGCAGTCCGCATATGCTTATCAGGGACGACACTTTCCGCTTTAATGGTATTTTTCGTTTTAATAAAGTCTCTTCTTAGCGAAAATCATCGTCCCTGATAAACCTGTGCAAACTACACAGGCTAATCTGATACGAATCTTTACGCACACGCATTAGACCCCATTTTAATAGAACGAGGCTCAGATATCCACCGCTTACTGACCGCTATAGCCTGGAAGGAGCGGGCCATCATGGCGATGAGCATGTTGATGAGAACGGTAACCATGATGACGTTGTAGAGGCCGTACAGGAAGTTTCCGAAATTCTCCGTCACGTAGTTGTTGTACTCGTCCAGCAGAACCACTTGCGTCCCCCCACGCCCGAACACAGACCAGAACACCGTCTGGAACGTGCTCACGATGCTGAAATAAAAGAGCCTTGCTTTGTGAAAAGGGGTTTTAATGCTCAGGCTAATCAGGGACGACACTTTCCTAAACTACAATTTCGCCAAGAAGAGTCTTCCTGTAAACCGAAAACTACAATAAACGCGAAAAGTGTCGTCCCTTATTAGCATGTGCGGACTGAACAGGCTAATCTGGGACAACAATTTACGCACATACATTCAATCCCCTTTTCACAGAGCGAGGATGAACCGTTCAAATGTAACTTTAACGCTTGAATAGCTTTGTGGAAATGGGTAATTTTCAAAGATATTGTGTTACATATGTCGATCAATAAGGATTTATTATTCACTGGTGTGAAAAAGAAGATATCAACAGTCGTTTCGTCATCGCATCCACATTTTGATTGCAATTGCATAAGCTTCTGTTATCCTCACGTACACCTAATGTCTTGCTAATCCCAGACTGCACTCAAAAAGACGACAAATTAAATTGTATTCTTCACAAAAATCGTATTTGTGAAAAAATATACTGCTACACAGCCTTATGTGCGCCTCTCATTTGTGACCGTCTTTCTAAATTATGGCCAGCCACAATAATCACCAAGCGGTAAAGATTTAAAACGTTTCCACAAATACTATTACTCTGTTCTGTTCATCATGTGACTCCATACACAAATTTAGGATAACACTCTGCGGCTCTATTTCATAAACATCTTACATACTTTTAATCTACAGCATTATGTTTACAGGAAATCTACTTAAGCTCATAAATTCGAAACTTATTAATATCTACTAATTACTAAAATGTTATTTTATAAAAAAAAAGCATGTGGAGTTTTGAAAATATCACATGCAACTATTTAAAACCTAGATATTTTTTAATCTTAAGTGTAACGTCAGATGTTTCTGATTATGGCCCCTGACTCCGTACTCTCCAAATGCTTTTTCCGCTTCCGGTTTGATCTTGTGATCGACGAGTTCGATGGTTTCTCTCACGTGGTAGTACGAGTACACGTTCTGCAGGCCGATCACGAAGGCCACCAGTACCATGGTGATCAGGCACAGGCACTTGATGATATCCTGCAAAGGGAGATAATCATCAGACACCGGTACATGATGATATCTTGCAACGGGAGATAATCATCGAGCACCGGTACATGATGATATCCTGCAAAGGGAGATAATCAACATACATCGGTATATGATGATATCATGCAAAGGGAGATAATCAACAGACCACGGTACATGATGAATTCCTGCAAAGGAAAATAATCATCATGCATCGGTACATGATGATAACCTGCAAAGGGAGATAATCATGAGGCATCGGTACATGATGGTATCCTGCAAAGGGAGATAATCATGAGGCATCGGTACATGATGATAGCCTGCAAAGGGAGATAATCATCAGGCATCGGTACATGATGATAGCCTGCAAAGGGAGATAATCATGAGGCACCGTTACATGATGGTATCCTGCACAGGGAGATAATCAACAGACACCGGTACATGATGATATCATGCAAAGGGAGATAATCAACAGACCACGGTACATGATGAATTCCCACAAAGATAGATAATCAACAGGCACCTGTACATGAGGATTTCTTTCAAAAGGAGATTATCATCAAACACAGGCACTTGATAATATCCTGCCAATGAAAATACTCATAAGACACAGGCACTTTATAATATCCTGTCAATGGAAATACTCATGAGACACAGGCACTTGACAATATCCTGCCAATGGAAATACTCATAAGACACAGGCACTTGATAATATCCTGCCAATGGAAATACTCATGAGACACAGGCACTTGATAATATCCTGCCAATGAAAATACTCATAAGACACAGGCACTTGATAATATCCTGCCAATGGAAATACTCATAAGACACAGGCACTTGATAATATCGTGCCAATGGAAATACTCATGAGACACAGGCACTTGATAATAAACGGCAATGAGAGACGAATCACAGGCACTTGATGATATCCTTTAACGAAAGATAATCACCAGGCACATGCCATTGAGGATATTATGTAAAGGGAGATAATTATCATACTCAAACATTTGAGGATATCATGCAAAGAGGGATGATCATCAGACACTTTACCATATGCGAATGGAAATAATAGTAAGGCAGCGGAAACTTGATGGTATTTGCAAAGGACAAACATAACCTTCGGTTTATTCAGCACAACATTGAGGTAAATCAATTGTTTCGGACAACGCCTTCAAAACTCGGGTATGATGTTTGCTTTTAAAACTTAAAAACTAACATGTTTTCGCTATAAAAAAACAGTGGAATTATCTTAAATCGACAAAAAACAGTTGGGTTAATGAGGTCTGGTGTTCGAAACATACAATTTTGATCGTTGTTTTTTACCCTGATCATCCGTCCGACGGAGATCTGAAGCGGCCCGAGGGCGGCGTTGACCGGCAGGAAATAGGAGATGCGCGAGAACGTGAGCACGTTGGCCACCGCAAACAGCCCTTCGGAGAGATTGATAGGGTCCCATGCCAGCCAGTAAAATCGGTCTGGGGAGAATAGAAAAGAGAATAGCGTATTTTACGTTTTTAATGCGCTATATTATGTTACCAATGGGGCGAATTGCAAAAGGCAATCGCCCCAAAACTATATTTCGGCAAAAACTGCTGTTGATTGAACAGCAGAAATGCGCTATTTCCCAACATACGGTTTTAACCTTTGACATTTAAGTATGATTGTTTTTTTGTGCACGAGTTATATTTCGAGTTACATGTATTTTTAAATCCCTCATTGCATAGGGAAGTTACAGTGCGCCGGACTTGATAAATCTGTAGAAGCTGTTGAAGTTTATCGTATGTAAGGTGAAGTAATGATGAGTCTTGTCAATACACTGTAACTCCAATATAACGCTCTCCGTTATAACGCTGTGTCCAATATAACGCGGGGGGTGCTTGGATCCCGTTTTTTTTCCAACCTTCCATTTCTGANGCTGCCCCCCCCCCCACCCCACCGCCGCGGGAATAAAATCAATTAGAGATGAAAGAAATGTGATGTCGGAACTCCACTTGTCACGACCATGTTGTGTGGTTCCAGATAGCTTCGGGAATTAATATGATACAATAACCACATTTCATATCATTGTGATGAAGAACAACGTGAGGCGTCGTAAAATGTGGCGTGTTCTGACAAAACTGGGCAAAATGCTTGTGCGTAAATTGTCATCCCAGATTAGCCTGTGCAGTCCGCACAGGCTAATCAGGGACGACTATTTCCGCTTTTATGGAATTTTTGGTTTAAATGATGTCTCTTCTTAGCGAAAGTCCAGTTTAGGCGAAAAGTGTCGTCCATGATTAGCCTGTGCGGACTGTACAGGCTAATCTGGGATGACACTTTACGCTCAAGCATTTTGCCCAGTTTTCTCAGAACACGCCACAAATGTTAATGTAAAAAACATGGCATATTAAGCAACACAATTTACACCACAAATATTCTGTACACCTGTGGTGCTGTTTTTTATTATTCATGTGGACGTTTGTAAAATGAAACATGGTAGCAGAAATTAACTTGCGATTATAAATGTGTTCTATATTTCCAAACATTTTTTTACAAAACTTCGTCATAATATAAAGGAAACGCTCTTGATGTCGTTGCTACAGCGACTATCGGTCAATATTCCAATAAAATAGCCACTGGAACAGTTTGACATCTATATCATCATTAAAAGCACCTGTGTACTCCCGATTGCCAGTAAGTAGCCCTACCTGCGACAATCCAGTAAAGACTGTACTGTGTATAGTTCATGTCTTGTGTAATGTTCATAATCTCCGCTGTAGCGAGGTATCGAATTGCAATGTTTACCTGCAACACGGGCGTTCATGGTGAAAAAAACTGTTCACAATGTTATATGAAAATGAGTTTTATGAAAAATGCGGACAGCGTAGCATCAGACCAGCCTGCGCATCCGCCAATGAGAACACCAAACCTAGCATGACTGTATAGCCGACAGCGATACTCCAGACCAGACTTATGCATACGGCATAAGATCCATTTTCGAATGACGCGGCTTAAATTAGCTTAGCTGTAGCTCGTCTTGAAAAGACAAGTGGTCGGTATAAAGATTTGCTTTCCTGAAAATGATTCCGGAGATTGATTATGGATTATCTTCATGTCTAAATACATAACATATGAATCTATACGTATTTTATTTCAATAGAACATAGTTCAGAACTACTATAATAATTACACATAAAACACAACAATAAATAATAAAAATACCATTAAACTCTTACACAGTTCAAATCAGCCACATGCTAATACTGGTGACTCTCTTTTCTTTTTTCGATAGCGTCCGTTACTTTCGAAATATATTTAGTTAACTGCTTCAATGAGAAACATGTCTTTGCTACTGATCAACACATTAATATTTCGCTGAACATTACACCATTTGTGGCGTGTTCTGAGAAAACTGGACTAAATGCTTGTGCGTAAATTGTCATCCCAGATTAGCCTGTGCAGTCCGCACAGGCTAATCAGGGACGACAATTTCCGCTTTTATGGAATTTTTCGTTTAAATGATGTCTCTTCTTAGCGAAAATCCAGTTTAGGCGGAAAGTGTCGTCCCGGATTAGCCTGTGCGGACTGCACAGGCTAATCTGGGATGACACTTTGCACAAGCATTTTGCCCAGTTTTCTCAGAACACGCCACATTATACCATTTATAAAGACACCCGTTACGAACAGCTTCTTCTTGAGAACAATACAAAACAAAACGCTTGAAACTCGTCTTCCAAGACTCCCGCGTTAGTTCGTGTTAAACAAACCAGACAAAGGATGTTGTACGTGTACTTAATCATTAATTTAATACATATAATCGGCGAGCTTAGATCGCCTGGTCTGGCCCCGATGTAACAGATGAACGGCTTCGGAATAACGCTACTAAATATAGGTAACTCGGCAACTTGTTTGTTCGATCGCGTGCTAACCTTCACCATGGCGACGTATTTCAGGGCGAACGAGCAGACGTACACGGCGAGGATGGCGAAGTCCATGATATTGTAAAACGAGGATGTGTAGGCGTCGAACCCGGCCTGGTAAATCTGCACGCATTCGTGGCACAGATTACCTGTAAATAATGCATTTGAGTTAAGTGTCGTCCCAGAATAGCCTGTTCAATCCGCACAGGCTAATCAGGGACGACACTTTCCGCTTTTATGGAATTTTTCTTAAAGGAAGTCTCTTCTAAACGTCAATCCAGCTAAGGCGGAAAGTGTTGTCACTGATAAGCCTGTGCGGACTGCACAGGCTAATCTGGAACGACTCTTTACGCAAATGTATTAAGCACAGTTTTCGTAGAACGAGGAGGTGTAGGCGTCGAACCCGGCCTGGTAAATCTGCACGCATTCGTGGCACAGATTACCTGTAAGGCGATAGAACGGCTCAATATGTATTGTGTAAAATACAGGAAACCTGCAGGGTCATGGGTAACGGACAATCGATACATTTAATAGTCCAATTAGAACTCGTACAATAAAACACGAATAATACATTTAACTAACTAAACGTTCAAATGTTCATGGACTTGTCATGGGAACCGTTCCAACAACGACGACTACCAACACCACATCAACTATAGACATAGAGGTAAAAGAAAGGAGAAAGCAGATGAACTACAAACCACAAACTTCTGCTGCTGCTGCTGCTGCTACTGCTACTGTTACTGTTACTGCTGCTGCTACTGCTACTAATACCACTACTACTTCTACTACTACTACTACTAAAATTCCTACTACACACAAAATAAGTAAAACAAAAACATCAACGAAGGTACCCGCCTGCAATCCAGATCGAGATGAGCAACTGGAGAGGACTCGGGAACATGGGTCGCAACGGAAGATCTGCACCAAAACCTAACTGCGAAGATACGTAGCGCATTTCGTGGTACTTCCGGTATACATCCGGATACAAGTTTCCTACGAGATGATTCGATGAATGTTAAGTTTAAGCGTATTAAGTGTATGAACTTAAAACATATATTCTCAATTACCATATAATACACATACAAGTTAATATATATATATTTGGCCCAGAGTTATACAACTTATACGGATAATCGTGTGGCCCTTTCCATTATACGATGTATGCTTTATAATTATTTGTATCGTAAAATTTAATAAAATGCAATATCAGTTTGTCACAGCAGTAGTACGGCTAAGTTTGTGTTTTCTGTTTTTAAACATTTACCATACCTTTGCATGTGGCGAAAAAGAAATGTCTCGCATATATCTTACATTCATCTATATGTGTATTCCAAGGATTTTGTCATGATATTATTGTATGCACATTTCCAGTTATTGCGTTATATTGTGTTTGTCTACTTTTTTTACAGGAAATCTGACCTCTTGCAAAATGAAAGTCATGCGCAATTACTCATTAAAGTGTATATCGAGTTTGATGATCATTTCGTATGTACTTTTCTAATCAAGACCGGATAATGTTTAATATTTGGTCTGATTTATGATTTGTTAATCTTTGTTTATTTTAACATGGTTGATTATCAAATCTTTTTTAAGACCATCTTCGACCAAATTTGGTCTGCAAACCTGTTTGCGACCATTGACATCTATTAAAGTCACCCAGCAGCTACCGATAGTGATGGTCATACGAGCGAATGACGATTATATAGATCAATGTATCTACCAATTTTCATGATCATATCTATATATTTTATTGTGTTATTTCAATATTACGTTTTGTTCTATTTATATTAAATAGTTACCTGACCTTTGACCCAAATCAGATATTTACAAGTGTTTACTATTTGCTAGCATCGGAAAAACTACATCATATTGAACATAAACCGGAATACCTCTGTCAGATGTTATTATGCTAAAGACACAATATTCATATAGGCACCGTCATGCGAAAATGATTATTATGCTTTATGCGGCTCAAGCAGTTCCAGGCCAGCCTGCGCATGCGCGCAATCTGGTCATGAGCTACCCTTTCCGCTTATGAGACCACGAAAGCTTGCGTGACTTTATAGCTGACACCGTAGCTCCTGACCAGACTGCGCAATCGATTAGTTGATAAGTGGCACATAAGAACCGCGTCGTGCGAAAATCGGCATTTGGACATATCTGAACAATATAACTCCACACGTGCCGCTGCATACTTAATATACTCTGATGACAAGCCATAATTTCCGCTAATGAGACCACGAATCCTTGCGTGACTTTAGATCCGAAAGGGTAGCACCTCGCCAGACTGCATTAACAGGTTGGTCTGGAGCTACGCTGACCGCATACATTTGGAAAATAACCCATTTTCGCACAATCCGGTTTATATAATATGATCTCATTTTCACCTGTGTATTCAATGGCCCATTATTCCCAAACTGTAAAATATTCACCTAGTGTGTAGTCTCGGGAGTGATAGCTGGTAGCCTCCACGGTAAAGACGGCAATCATGACCAGGAAGGCGATATATGATATGGAGTGCACGGCGAACTTGATCCAAGGGTACTTGAGCGCACGAACACCCTTCAAACAAATTTTAATATGATCTGAATAAAGAGGAGTGCACGGCAATCATGAGAATGAAAGCGTTGTATTATAAAGCTTTCACGACGAACTTGATCCTCGGGTATTCGAGCGCCCGCAAGCCATTGAAAGAATTGCGCTTTAATTTGAATATACATGAAAGCACGACAATCATGCCAATTAAAGCGTTGTATGATATGGAGTGATGGGCCAACTTAATCCTGGGGTACTCGAGCGCCCGAACGCTTGAAAACAGATGCAACAGTATATTGAGTTTGGAATAACAGACCTTGATCCACGATACTTGAACGCCCGCTTACTCGAACAACAAGTTGGAAATCAAATACTATTATAATGTGAATACATGAACTATTGAGCACGATTCTATATTTTCTTCAACCTAAATGTTAAGTACGGTAGATACAATGGCAGCGTAGTCAACTTGCTGCACTCTTTATGTGTAGTAACCTTTATCCAACAAATGTTTGTATTTACTAGCAAACGCAATGTTATCGCTATTATACAAACCACACAATAATACAAAATTATTATTAATAATAATAATGCATGTATGTACAAACCTTAATATCTGCGTTCGGTGCAGCTATGTATATGAGGGCCAGTACCGGATATGCTAGCAGAAATATCGTCACCATGGAAACCTTCTTGAGAATTCCAGCTTTCTTAAAACTGTCTATCCCTTCTAACCAGCTCTTGTCGAGACGTTGCTGGCAGCTGGGATGAGCCACGAACTGAAATGATGAATGAGCCGCGCTCTGGGAAAACGGGGCGTAATGCATGTGCGTAAAGTAGCAACTCGGATTAGCCTATGAATTACGCAAAGCCTAATCAGGGACTTTCCGCTTCTATGATATTTTTCGTTTAAAGAAAGTCTCTTCTTAGCGGAAATGCAGTGAAGGTGGAAAGTGTCGTCTTGATTAGCCTGTGCGGACTGCACAGGCTTATCCGGGATTACACTTTGCGCAAATGCATGAAGCCCGGTTTTTCAGAGCGAGGCAAACATGTATTTAAAGCGAGTTTATACCATTTTAATGTCAACATTTTAACATCACAGTAATAACAAACACATGAATATGAACAAGGAATAATATATAAAATAACTTCGTTATCTTCTTATAGTACTGCACATTAATTGTTTTTTACTTGAATGAAATTAATAACGAATAATTTTACGCCATTATCGACACGTTTACCGTAATTGTTGCAAAAACAAGATTGTTCTATAGACCCGCATAGATTAATAGGGATTTCCAAACAGTATACATGGCTTTTGTACATGAATGAGTTTTCCAAATGTACGAAAGAAAATTATTTGTAATTGATTTAAGGAAATTGTTAACATTTTTTTTTTATAAAGATTACAGTTGTATGAGTTAAATCATCGATTAATTTGTGTAAGTACGAAAATCTGGGAACAGGTCCCTTTAAAAAAGTCTACTTTTCTTGATATTCTCGCACTAATTCTCTTACCTTCTATTATAGTTTTTATTCATCAACGTTTTACTGTATATGCTCGCTTTCAGGAATACTTTCCGATGCATCGTTGTATGTAAACCATCTTATTATTACGAACTCAGTCCAACTTTTGAGACAGCACATGCTTATCAGGGACGACCCTTTCCGCCTATACTGGATTTTTGTAAACAAGAGACTTTCTTCAAACGAAAAATACCATGAAAGCTGAAAGTGTCGTCCCGCGGTAAGTTACGCACATGTATTAAACCACGTTTTCCGAGAGCGCGGCTCTTGTCAGTATATTACCTTTTTCTCCTGGTACTGGACCGCTAGACGAAGGCGTGCCAGCGTGCTGTACCTGTCCTCGCCCGGCTTGCCCGTCTTGTTGAGCACGAGCTCGAGTTCATCGTGCGTGCGCACGCGGTCCAGAAGCTTGACGACGTACTCGCTCAGTTGCTTCCGCAGCTCTTTGTACTCTTTCTGCAGACGAGCAGTGAATTGGAATCCCAGACAAATGAACTTCCATATACACATAGTTTACAGCGGTTGATCAAAACCAAAAATGAGGTGAGCAATGGATGCTTTGGTACAGGGATAGCGGACATACGTAAGACTAATCAAAACGAAGAAGTAGGAACTATTCCAGTCAGAGTTTACATTTTACAACATATATACAAAAATATATATAGTATTTAAAATCTAATGCAAATGAGCAGCGCTTTGGTAACACCGGGCTTAATGTATTGCGTATCGTCCCAGATTAGCCGGAAGTACGCATAGGTTAATCAGGAACGACAATTTTCGCTTTTATGGATGACTCCGTTTACAGGAAGTCTCTTCTAAACGAATATCCATTTCAGACAGATCGTGGCTCAAGTATATAATCACCAATATTAATCGAGATAATTATTTCCATTCTATTTCTTGAATGATTGAAATGAATTAGTATACGCATCTTAATGAAAATATGTTGACACCAAACATATATCGGGTAAGCCTATCTATAAGTTGTAAATGAATATTGATGAGAACTTACTGCAAAGATCTGAACAAACTTGTATAAAAGACTTACCGATATGACAGCATGATCTACTAAATCATGTCGTAAACGGGTAGTTTAGGGCGGAAACTACGGTGCCATGTTCAGACATTATTTCCAAACAATACGGTGATTAACCAAAGATTATCTTTATCGTATGAACTATTATAATAATAATAATAATAACTTTATTTCACGAAGATATGACATTAAGAAAATAACATTTCTTTTTTACAATGTGGTCTTCAAAAACACAGTATATGTAAATATAACTCAACAATGTCTAGCATACTGCAGTCAGCCTTAAAATAATTACAAAAGCAGCATGACTATAATAATAAAAATAATAATAATAATAATAATAATACTAATTAATAATAATAATAACAATAATAATAAATAATAATTATTTCATTCTTTCATATCAACAGACAGTCACAAAGCATACAGAAGGGAAAAAATACCCCCAAAACGGTATTTTAATCGATACAATCCACATACACATCAAAACGAGTTTGTAGAAAATGATTTTTTACGTGCCTTTTAAAGGAAATAAGTGAAGGTGCTTGTCTTATATTATTTGGAATAAAGTTCCAAATATTTCTCGCACAATAGGCAAAAGTACGCTTTCCGTAATTGGTTTTAAATGCAACAAATGATAAATCGTTGTGGGTGGTGGATCTAAGAGAGTATGTATTGTTATTCGATACAAAAATAATTGTGAAACAAGAGATCGTTGACTTACACATATTAGGCAGCATTGGCCACTTTTTCATTGTGTTAGTGTAGTAATTATTTTAATAGAACGAATTCAGAAGTCTGTGATACAGTAAGCATAAGTACCATTGTTATTCTGCAGTTTGAGGAATTGGTATTTAATAAGAACGAACACGGAAAAAATGACACGGAAAACCGAAATTTTCTTGCTATATTCGCTTATTATTTTGCTTTATCTTTTTCTCGAGAATACGCAGGACAAATGTATTTTCCTCGTCCATCTTATCGCGTCCGCGCGTTTCTTGGTTCTACATCCATAGGTCGAACCTGCGAAACACCGAACGGCGTTAACGGAACATCCAAACAAACCTTAAAGCACTTCTCGTCCTTGGCGAGATTCCCGAGCTCCTTGGCAAGCTGGAACGCTGTCAGTATCGGGTCCTTACTGGACAGGGATATGTACGCGTCACTGGCCAGACCGCGGTACGCATTCAGACGGTACTTAGCGGCTCTCAGCTGGTCGAACTTCCGTTTGTTCTCACATTCCTGTAAATAAATGATTTTTTCCTCTGATATTATTAACCTTAGCGATGAAGGTTATTACAAGCATAAACTTATTTTTAAGATCCATTGACCGGTTTAAAAAAAGGTATTATGTACCTTTTTGAGAGCAAAAAAACAACGTTTATTGCGAAGCCAAAGATCTTTACTTCAGCGGACAAGTCAGTGACTGACGGTACTTAACTGTTATGTAAAGCACCGCGGTATAAATAACTGATATTCAAGTTGTTCACTATTTTAAAATGGTGTACAGAATTTGTTCAACCGGCCGGATCGCCGCAATATAGTCATGCACCCACTTGACACTGGCAGCTGAACTTGTGCGGCGTCTGTATCCGGTCACCGCGCATGAGCAGCAGCTGGACGATCTCGAACTGGTTCTTCTGGGCCGCCAGGATGAGGGGGGTCAGGTCTGGCGAGAACTGCGAGTCCTCGAACTGCGTCTTGAAGAAGTGGTCGTCATCCCCGAACTTCTTCCGGTCCTTTGGAACAAGCTATTGATTTGTGATTTGTAACAAAGAAATACTAATTTAATAGAAATAACACGTACATTTACAGTCCGCACATGCTTATCAGGGATGACACTTTCCACATTTAAGGATTTTTGTGTGCAAACGATGTTTTTTCTAAGCGAAAATTTAGTTTAAGCGCAAAGTGTCGTACCCGATTAGACTGTGCGGACTAAACAGGCTAATCTGGGACGGCACCTAACGCACACGCATCAAGCCCCGTTTTCCCAGACCGAGACTCACATCCTTACTTACCTTCCATATCTCGAGGTAGCGCTTGTGTTTCAGGATAGTCTCCGCTATGAGCACGTGACCAGCGCTGATGGCCTGCATGACGGCCTCCATCACGCGACGTTTGCTGGAACGGTCCAGGAGCAGCTCGACAACCTGGGGACATAACTCGTCTACTGATTATTAAAAGAAGTAATCCATAAATAACATGCAAGCATGTTGATATGTCCTCTTGGCGTTCAAGAGATATGCACTGAAGATCAAGCTTTGCCATCGCGGTATTACAGTTATCACAATAGAAGTGAAATTAAGCTCGTCTTTCCTCGTTGTATTTCGAGCCATATACGAGCGCTCGAGTGAATGCAAATAGCAGATGAAAATAATTGTAAATGCAAATCGCTAAATTGCTAGTTACAAACATATATACCAATTGAAATCAAGTCATGCTTCACGTGTAATCAACACAGATAATTAGCAACCGCATAAAACAAAACTTACAAATATTCATCTCTTAACCACCTTGATTAGGCGGCTACAAATTATGCAGCGTAAGCCGGCAATGACGTACCTCCAGATGGTCGTTTTTCACGGCCAGCTGTAGCGGCATTCGGCCCAGCGTGTCGACGCAGTCCACATTCACGTGACTCTCCGTCAGCACGCGACGTACCGTCTCCAGGTCACCGAACTCAGCCGCGTGCATAAATAGGTCCTCAACGTCCGTTACCTGTCAACAATCGTACAAAACACGCGTAGTTTTCATTCATATTTAAATTAAAGTATGACCTGCGTCCTGCGAAAATGGACCTTAGAAAACTTAATAGTGTAGCTACAGATATCTGCATCCGTATACTCTGATAACAGAGACAGACAGACAGACAGACAGACAGACAGACAGACAGACAGACAGACATTTTATTTGACTTGCACAATGTACATCGTCAACAACACATGTGGTTGGTATTGATATATGTCAACATGTATATGCGCAGAAAACAAGTGTCAACAAACATGAATATGTACAAAAAAATGTATATTGAAGTACAGAGGATGAACAATTGATAAATTACGTTAGGCGGTTTTACAAATTCAATCTGATACTACACGATTCCTTAAAAAATAAACAAGGTATAATTAGTTCAGACCTATTGGTTAATTGTAGCAATTGAACATACTTAATAACATATGGATAATTATAGTCATATTACTCATTCAGTTTTTCAACGATTTTTAAATATCATGCTGCTTTTGAATGTGATTTTCCGAAATGCAAGAGTTAATGTGTGTGATTTCAATTACTGTAAGTTAAACCTATAAGAGTAGATTGTTAAGAGACGCCTAAAGTATTCGTTATAATAACGCCAACTCGAGAGATGGAATCGCTTGAACTACTTTTTACTTTGCAGACTACGACGCACTAGTAAACGTTTGCAATTCAAACGGAAAATAATCATCGAACCATGTTTCTGTTACTTCTTTGAGTTTTGCGTATCTTTTGCGGAAACTTACGGATTTGCCATCCACGCTGCTTGTCATTGAGACGAGGCTCATTTTTGAGGCCGACCGTCGCCATGGATGCTTCTTCCCATTGGACATGTTCTGAAAACAGAATCAGGAATATCCACAGGTGATTAAATCTTAAGAAACAAGATTGTATACGCCTATGTATAACCTTGATGTAATAATTGTGTGACTTCGTGCGTAACTAAAGACAGTTTTGAGAAAAGGTTTCATATTACTGACAAGATCTGTTCACGCAAAATGTCAACAAATATAAAAGCGACATGTTCAGTTACTGAAGAAAGAAAATACTTGTACATAGACACGTTTCAATACCTTATTGCTTTGTAACTAATATTAATTAGATATTAATTAGATTATTTAAATATTAAAAAGCAAAATAAAGCACTTAACTATTTTGTGTACAGATTGCTTAATGTCTTTTTGGGGCGTATAAACGTACCTAGCAGTATTTGCACACTTTATAAATGTACGTTTCCGGTTGCTTGCGCGGATTCCGGTTTCCCATCTCAGACAAACCCAGACTGAGTTGATTTATTTAATTGTTCAAGTATGTTATCGACAGCTGGCCCGTATAATAAACCATACAATTTAATTAATATAGCATTTTGGGATTTCAAGACGTGTGTTTTGCAATAAAATATATGCGACTTCTCAAACACAATGTTTTAACGAAAAACATGCTGATAAAATTAAACTGTAAACGTTTCGGTATTTGATATTGAGGAAGTCGTTAAAGCTCGTTTATTGCTTTTACCACGGCGTGTCGGTCTTGTTCAGTTGGATATGTAAATTCAGTTCATTTTGTCAAACAAATCCTTTATAACCCACATATATTACCTAATAACCGACACATAAAATATTTCCCATGAAATGATAATTCTTTGTTGTAATGGAAACTCATTACATTTGTATTTTGCTATGACAACTGCAATAAAGATTAGAGAAAGATTATTAAGATTAGAAGTGCTTTCTTATTAATATTGACAACAATCTCCTCGAAAAATCGATATTTATTGCTAACCACTAGACCGTAATTTGTTTTACTACGAATATTACGAATTTGTGTTATGCAAATTATTTTGCACACTGCTTTAGGATTCAAGATTTGCGTTCAAAAGTTCAATTAAATACCATGACTAATGAGCACAGAAGGTGACGCCGAAAGAATGACGCACCGAGTTTATGGAATGCTCTCCAAGAATACGTGAGATGCGATCAGATGGTCGCACAAAAATTATGGAATCCTCTCCCCGAATACAGGAGGTTGCAATTAGATTGTCGCACCAAAGTAATGAAATCCTCTTCCCGAACGTGGAAGGTGCAGTTAGATTGTCGCATCAAAGTTATGGAATGCTCTCCCGAATACGGGAGGTGCAATTAGATTGTCGCACCAAAGTTATGAAATCCTCTCCCCGAACATGGAAGGTGCAATACGATTGTCGCAACAAAGTTATGGAATGCACTCCCCGAATACGGGAGGTGCTATGAGATTGTCTCACCAAAGTTATGTAATGCTCTACCGGAATACAGAAGATGAAATAAGATTGTCGCACCAATGTCATGGAATGCACTCCCCAAATACGGGAGGTGCAATTAGATTGTCGCACCAAAGTGATGAAATCCTCTCCCCGAACGTGGAAGGTGCAATGAGATGTTCGCATCAAAGTTATGGAATGCAATCTCCGAATACGGGAGGTGCAATGAGATTGTCACACCAAAGTTATGTAATGCTCTCCCCCAATACGGGAGGTGCAATGGGATGGTCTCACCAAAGTTGTGGAATGCTCTCCCGAATACGGGAGGTACAATGGGATTGTCGCACCAAAGTTAAGGAATGCAATCCCCGAATACGGGAGGTGCAATGATCTTGTCGCACCAACGTTATGGAATGCTCTCTCCGAAAACGGGAGGTGCAATGATCTTGTCGCACCAAAGTTATGAAATGCTCTCCCCGAATAAGGGAAATGCAATCAGATTTTCGCACCAAAGTAATGAAATCCTCTCCCGATTTTGGGAGGTACAATAAGATTGTCGCACCAAAGTGATGAAATGCTCTCCCCGAATACGGGAGGTGCAATCAGATTGTCGCACCAAAGTAATGAAATCCTCTCCCCGAAAACGGGAGGTGCAATGGGATTGTCGAACCAAAATTATGAAATGCTCTCCCGAATACGGAAGATGAACTGAGATTGTCGCGCCAAAGTTGTGGAATGCTCTCCCTGAATACGGGAGGTGCAATGAGATTGTCCCACCAAAGTTGTGGAATGCTCTCCCTGAATACGGGAGGTGAAATGAGATTGTCGCACACAAGTTATGGAATGTCTTCTTTAATACGGAAGATGCAATGAGATTTTCGCACCAAAGTTGTGGAATGCTCTCCCGAATACAAAAGATGCAAAGAGATGGTCGCACAAAAGATATGGAATGCTCTCCCCGAATACAGAAGATGCAATGAGATTGTCGTACCAAAGTGATGGAATGCTCTCCCCGAATACAAAAGATGCAATGAGATTGTCGCACAAGAGTTATGTAATGCTCTCCCCGAATACGGAAGTTGCAATGAGATTGTCGCACACAAGTTATGGAATACTCACCCCGCACACGGGAGGTGCAATGGGATTGACGCATTAACGTTATGGAATGCTCTCTCTAAATACGGAAGGTGCAATTAGATTATCGCATCAAAGTTATGGAATGCTCTCTCCGAATACGGAAGGTGCAATGAGATTGTCGCATCAAAGTAATGCAATGCTCTCCCCGAATACGGAAGTTGTAATGAGATTGTCTCACCAAAGGTATGAAATGCTCTCCCCGATCACGGGAGATGCGATGAGATTGTCGCACCAAAGTTATGGAATGCTCTCCCCGAATACGGAAGTTGCAATGCGATTGTCTCATCAAAGTTATGGAATGCTCTCTCCGATTACGGGATATGCAATATAATTGTCGCACCAAAGTAATGGAATGCTCTCCCCGAATACTGGAGATGTAATTAGATTGTCGCACAAAAGTTATGGAATACTCTCTCCGAATACGGAAGGTGCAATGAGATTGTCGCACCAAAGTTATGGAATGCTCTCCTCGAATACGGAAGGTGTATTAAGATAGTCGCACCAAAGTTATGGAATGCTTTCCCCAAATACGGGAGATGTAATTAGATTGTCGCACCAAAGTTATGGAATGCTCTCTCCGAATACAGGAGGTGCAATGAGATTGTCTCACCAAAGTCATGGAATGCTCTCCGCAAAAGCGGGAGGTGCAATGAGATTGTCTCACCGAAGTTATGTAATGCTCTCCCCGAATAAGGAAGGTGCAATGTGATTGTCGCACCAAAGTTATGAATGCTCTCCCCGAATACGGGAGGTGCAATGTGATTGTCGCATCAAAGTTATGGAATGCTCTCCCCGAATACGGGAGGTGCAATGTGATTGTCGCATCAAAGTTATGGAATGCTCCCTCCGAGAACGGGATGTGCAATAAGATTGTCTCACCACAGTTGTGTAATGCTCTCCCCGAATACGGGAGGTGCAATGAGATTGTCGCACCAAAGTTAGGAATGCTCTCTCCGAATACGGGAGGTGCAATGAGATTGTCGCACCAAAGTTATGGAATGCTCTCCCCGAATACGGGAGTTGCAATGTGATTGTCTCACCAAAGTTATGTAATGCTCTCCCCGAATACGGGAGGTACAATGAGAGTGTCGCACCAAAGTTATTGAATGCTCTCTCCGAATACAGGAGGTGCAATGAGATTGTTTCACCAAAGTTATGGAATGCTCTCTCCGAATACGAGAGGTGCAATGAGATTGTCGCATTAACTTTATGGAATGCTCTCCCTGAATACGGGAGGGTGCAATGAGGTTGTCGCAGAAAAGTTATGGAATGCTCTCCCTGAGTACGGGAGGTGCAATGAGATTGTATCACCATAGTTACGTTATGCTCCCCCCCCCCGAATACGGAAGTTGCAATGAGAGCTCTCTCCGAATACGGGAGGTGCAATGAGATTGTCTCACCAAAGTTATGTGATGCTCTCCCCGAATACGGGAGGAGCAATCAGATTGTCGCACCAAAGTTACGGAATGCTCTCTCCGAATACGGGAGGTGCAATGAGAGTGTCGCACCAAAGTTAAGGAATGCACTCCCCGAATACGGAAGGTGCAATGAGATTGTCGCACCAAAGTTATGCTCTCCCCGAATACGGGAGATGCAATGAGATTGTTGCACCAAAGTTATGGAATGCTCTCTCCGAGTACTGAAGGTGCAATAAGATTGTTGCACCAAAGTTAAGGAATGCAATCCCCGAATACGGGAGTTGCAATGAGATTGTCGCACCAAAGTTATGGAATGCTCTCTCCGAGAACGGAAGGTGCAATGAGAATGTCTCACCAAAGTTATTCAATGCAGTCCCTGAATACGGGAGTTGCAATGAGATTGTCCCACCAAAGTTATGTAATGCTCTCCCAGAATACGGGAGGTGCAATGCGATTGTCGCCCCAATGCTACGGAATGCTCCCCCGCGCTGACACTCTTTAAACATTAAAACAGTCACTCAATACACACATTAACGAATGATGAATCATACTAGTTTGGCTTGCGAGTCTCACGAAATACAAGTTCTATTATTATGCTTGCATGAACACATTTTTTAGAAAAAAAAATAGATCAATTTGTCGTTTTTAAAAGTTTATTTTATAATTGAATGCATTTGTAAGCACGCTTTTATTTTCGTTTACCTGAATATTTAATGTCGGGATGAGATCCAGAAACAAGTAAAACTGCAAAGAATTGATAAAACCATATTTTTTTTATTATCAATAAATGAATTGTGTCACCATTTGTGTCAGATTCTCAACTGACGCCGTGCTCAACTTACCTGCGTTCTGCCTTTTATTGTGCCAATGTGCAGAAGATGTACATTTCAACACCATACAGCGAATATGAGCCAATTTGTGCAACAGTATGGTTCACAGGTGGTAAGCGTGTGGCTATGATATAAGTTGGTAAAAACATCATTTTGAAAGAAAAATAATCAAATTATAACGAAAAATCAACTTCTCTGAACTTTTTTTTTTCACTATCAAATATTAATGTTTATTCGCTCAAGAATAAACTCTCTTATTTAACGCAAACGCTATTTTCCTAAGGGATCGCCGAAACCCAAACCCCTCTGTTATAACCCATCCTACCCAGTCTACNATGTAAAACTTTGTATACTATAGTCCCAACAAGAAATGTACACCTATTTTCAAATGACAACCAGCCCAGTTTATTGAAAATTGGAATTGAAGGAGAAGAAAACGGTTTATTCATTATTATTTTTGCAGCTCGTTTCTGTATCGAAATTACCTTCTTTAAATTTGATCTTGTGGCTGAGCACCATATTGCACAACAATAGTCCATGTGTGGTAAGATGTATGAATTGAAAAACAATTTCATTGTTTCATAATTAAGATAGGGTTTAATCCGTTTTAATAAGGCTAGCTTTGAGTTGAGCTTTCGACAGACGTTATTTATATGCAGTTGCCAAGTGAGATGTTTGTCAACAGTTACTCCAAGTAAATTATAATGTTCAACTTGTTCAATAACAATGTTGTTGATTTTAAGTAATAAGGTGTTTGTAGATTTATTAGCACTGGATAATACCATGCATTTAGTTTTGTTTGGATGTATAAACATATTGTTATAAGGGCACCAATTTGATATTATATTTAAGTCATTTTGCAAAGTACTTTGAATGTTTTTAATGCCAACGTCAGCTACATGTAAGGTAGAGTCATCTGCATAGAGATCTAACGCTCCCTTTTGAAGGAAAAACGGCATGTCATTAATGTATATAAGGAAGAGAAGAGGGCCGATAATAGATCCTTGTGGTACCCCATTTTGACAATTGATGTCAGCTATTGGAAAGTAGGCATGCGTATTTTTTTTCCATTAGTGTGTGTGTGTTTGGGATTTATTTACAGATTTTCCATTAGTTATTGAGTGTATCATAATTATATTCATTTAGTGCTGAAGTTCAGAACAGGTATCTGGAGAATAGACGTCTACGAGGGAGCTCGCGTGGTGATGATAGTTTGAACACGATGCCTTGTGTACGCTTCGAAGATTGGCGGTTAATTGAGCATGTATAAGTGAGAGCAAATCAATTGCTCTAGCACTACGCTCCTTTGAAAAGGTGAACCTAAGAGACATAGAATATAAGACTTATTACCTTCGTTAAATTCATAAAACTTAAGGTAAATATTTAACATAAATATTATTAAATACATACTAAATTAAAAAGGTATACTGAAATTGCATTTATAAGCTGCGGAGATATGTTTTACATCAAAGAGATTTAGGGGCATTAGTTTAAAGTTTTACTTTTATATTATGCTTGACCACATAAATAACATCTATTTAAATTTTAGAACTATAATTTTGAATTTAAATATGTATCAAATACCGTGTGCATAGCGTTATTTTTGCCTCCCAACTATTGACTTAATGTGGTGCATAGCTATATGTTGTCTTTTAACACCAAACGAACATCAAACGAACATTTGGTGTATATATATTCATTTTGAGAACCAGCACACATCTGGGACATATCTATTTTTTTTTGTAACTGGCCATTTTAAAAACATCTGGTTTATAGCTATATTTTTTGCCTTTGAACATCTAACGAACATCTTTTACATTACTATATTTTCCATTTTAACTAATAATGATCATATGGCGCAAAATTGTATTATTGAGTAGTAAAAACGGTAAAACAATTGAAATGGATTCTGTTTTATTGGTATTCCAATGTTATTCGAATGTAATTGCTATGCTATAATGTAAATTTTTATTCACATTGAGGACAAATTGTTGTAATATCTCTGGGCCAAGTGTGCGAAGTTTGGAGCTCCTTCAAACGCGTTAAACCGACAACGCCTTGCCTTTACGACTCTATTGTGTTGACCTCAGTGTAACGAATATCCGGTGATTTGTTTCGCTTTATATTTTACAGTCTTTGCCTTTTGGATTGGGGAAAAAAGCGCGATAAACCATGAAATTGGGAAAATTATGAAACATTATTAATATGATTATGCATAAGAGTATACGAATTGTTTATAAGTGCATGCTTAACTGCTTTTTTAATTTAAATTATTAAGTGCGATGTAATTAAATTGCTGTATAACAAACTTAAAAAAAAATAAAATATTAAGTTAATTGGAAAAGTTTTACATCTTTTTGGGGAAAGCATTTTTTTGCCATTGGGAAACAGGCTTTTTTTTACTTTTTTTTTAAGCCTGTAAGAGGCTGAAATTTTGGGCTAAAAAACACTGCGGTGGATATGGATATTTTGCCTTTAAAAATATCATGAACACCATGACGTGCAAATATTTATATTTGCCTTCAAAGGACTTATGAATATCGTGCGAATAGCTATAATTTACCTTTTTACCATTTAACGAATATCTTTTACATAGAGTATATTTTTACATTTTAACATAAAACAATCTGAAGTACGAATATATTTTTCCTACGCGGCATCTGATGCAAATATATATTTGAGCCTCGCTCGGTGAAAAGGGGGTTAAATGCATGTGAGTGAAGTGTCGTCCCAGATTAGCCTGTGCAGTCCGAACAGGCTATTCAGGGACGACAATTTCCGCTTTTATTTTATTCTACGTTTTAAGGAAGTTTCTTCTTAGCGAAATTCATGTTCAGGCGGCAAGTGTCGTCCCTGATTAGCCCGTGCGGACTTCACAGTCTAATATGAGACGCCACTTTACGCACATGCATTAAACCCCCTTGTCACAGAGCGGGACCCATTTGTATCTGAGCATCTTAGAGTAAAGATCAGCTTTACGTCCTATTTTTTTTTAACAACTCTTTAAGTGATTGAATTGTTGTGTCGCAAACATCTCAAAGTTTAGGGTGGTAGTTTATCGCTTGTCTTATCTATTGAATTGTTCTCTTTAATAATTTTTAATAAAATAATACACAGAGATAAATGCATTCAATTATACGTTAACATAATACAGTGAATCCTTGTGCTTAAACATGTTGATCAACCAAAATTAATATGTTAACAGTACATGTGTACTTGAATTCAAAGAGATATGTAACAATATAAAATAATCGCAACAATAAGTCACGTGAAACCAGCACACTTTAGATAAACATTTTATTTCTTTTATTGATAGTGAGAGGAACTATACATAATACACTAATTATTGTCGGCTGACATATATAATCATGAAAAAAACTACGAGTCGACGTACTTATAACGTGTTTCTTGTTGTAATAGTATGCTATCTCTATAACAAATTATAGAAATATTTCAATAATACAGTTACGTATATGCGTATGTTGAATATGCGGCATAGCAGCAGACAAGGAATTAATAACCACAGTAACGTGATGCTGAAAAAACGTTTAATATATTATAATGTGATATATAACAAATCACAACACAAGGAATTTTCTAAATGTGTATGTACGATCTTTATGCAGATAAAAAGGAATAACAACAACTACACTCATTAAGTATATTGCTAGACAGTCTGTTAAGTTTACACAACATTGTTAAAAAATGCAAAAACACTTGCTTTTGCTTTTCAATTCATTTCATATTTGTATTGTTTTGTTACTTTTATTGACTTATTTTAAAAACATCTGATATGAATTATCTCGCACATTCGAACTTTACATGTACCTAATGGAATCCAAGTAAGATGATAATTTTAAGAGTAGAAACCCCACAAGAACATCCCTATCAACATCAGAAACACGGCGTTGATGTTCACGAACAGCTTCCAGCGCGGTTTCTCCTCGATTGACGTCAGTAACTTCTGCTGCGCAAGCTTCTCCTCTTCGGTTACCGTCTGCTGCGCGTGCGGTGATTCGTAGCCGCAGATGACATACAAGACGCGGCGCCAAGTAGGGAGTGGTCCTTGGTAAACACATAATATTGAGGTATAATTATTAATAGTGCTGTTGTCGTTTTTATTTAAAAATAATTTTGCGAAATCCAAACGCGTGTCCGCTGTTTATATATTTAGCTTAAATACATTGCTCTTACAAACTAGAACACAACGAAAATATTGTGTTACAAACGTGTATAATAATTAATAAAAAAAGTTATTGCCTTAAACTTTGAACTGAATAAAATCATGAATACAATATAAACTTTACATGGAAATGCACTTCTTAAACAAATAAAACATTCAAAACCATTATCTGTCTGTCCGTTAGTCCATCGGTCGGTCACGATACATGAATGGACTCTAACTGTCCCATAAATTAAGCATCGCTCTGGGAAAACGGGGCTTAATGCTTTTGCGTAAAGTGTCGTGCTAGATACGCCTGTGCAGTCCGCACAGGCTAATCAGAGACGACAATTTCCGCTTTTATGGAATTTTTGTCTTCAGGAAGTCTCTTATTAGCGAAAATCCAGTTTAGGCGGAAAGTGTCGTCCCTGATTATCTTGTGCGGACACTTTACACACGGTATTCAGCCTAGTTTTCTCAGAGCGAGGCTCAATTAAAGGTTAAACAAGTTTGTGGAGTATACCTTGAATTTTTGCCGCCTCCTTGTCCATTTGACTGGCCCTGGCGAGATCCGATTTCTGTGTGAAGGCCAGTTCCTCTGCGAATGGTTCCCGGGTCGTCTGGCTATGCCGCGTCCACCACGTCAGACGATGTAACTGAAAATAGGGCAGCCATCTTTCGTTCATATTACCTTAAGTATTCTATACCCGTATGCTATGTTATCATTATCATTATCATCATGGTCAGCAGCATCAGCATCATTATCATCATCAGCATCATCATCATCATCATCATCATCATCATCAACAATAACAACAACAACAACATCATCGTCATCATCATCATTAGTAATATTATTATATAGTAGTATTAGAACAAGTAGAACAAGTAGTATTGGTAGTAGTAGTAGCAGTTGTTGTTTTGCGCCTACGAATTTACGTTAATATAACTACAATGCGCTGAAGTGCAATCATCTAGTTTATCTCTAAAAAAGATTAACAACACTTCATTGTTAATAGGCAATATTAAACGTGTATGTACTAAGGTAACGAGTACGTTGTCGTAAACATAGACTCTGGGAAAAATAGACCATTTGAACTATTGAACTTTTACTAATGAAAATTGCTTTTAATATAAATGAATTTAAGCTGATAATCAGCTATAATGATTGAGTCCACAATGTTAGATGTTTACTAAATTATAGAAAGAATGCTTGACACAGTGGGCAAGGACATGTTTGCTAAGTTAATTGTTTAATTGTTTTTTTTTCTTCTGATTTTACTTAAAATAATTTAAATTGTAATTAATGCGATTATATTAGTCCTACATTGAATAAAAGTCATATTCATGTAATTGGTTTGTGTTATTTGATCTGACCAAACAAGTTCATTAATATAGTATGTTAATAATAAAACAATGGTTTTATGGTTATAATCCATATTCCATGTTTTAATACCTCCAAATCATCATTACATTATAGTACATGAACCTATCTTACGTGTTTGTCCGGTATCGGTGACGTCATCAATGACACGATGACGGTGACCGCCAAACTGACGACAAACAAAATGATGGTGAAATGCAGGAAGTGGATCTTTGAGATGACGATCGGCCGCGTGTCCTCCTCGCCGCAGGCGGGACTTCCGTATCCGAAATCGAGACCCATCCGAATTAGTCCTACCAGCAGTCCCGACATAAGTCCCCAGAATGCACCCTGGTGACCGGATATTAGAATAGAATGAAACTAAAACAATTATCATGTGAGAAACGCAAAATTGCCTTAAATAACAAATCATAAAAGTATTCTGAAAGTGTAGAATATACATCGCTCTGTAATTGTATGGTATCGTCTGCTTGCGTTGACGTGGTTTAATTCATAGTCATCAGACCTCAAAATCGTTGTCTTTTCAATTTGTCTTAATATAAAAACAAATATCTATCAAGAAACATATAGATACTAGATCTCTGACCAAACTTGCCTGTTCATTGGTTCGTTTCCACAAGATAGCTAAAAGATAAAGGGAGAGAACAGGTGGTGCGAGGTAGCCGGTAACGGACTGGATGTAGTTGAAGAGTTGTCCCCCTTGCGACGCCTGCAGCACGGGGATCCAGACGATACTCACTCCAACCAACACCAGAACGAACACTCTGTAACAGTGAGGTAATACTGAATAGGTGAAAGTTACGAACAGAGAAGTTACCTATCCATAATACACTATGCAAAATAAATAGACACAAGTTAGTATATTGACGACTTTACATTCATGTAATACGTAGCATTTTTGAAAATGCAAACACAATTTATAATCACTTGTATGAGCGAATAGTATTTATACGTATTTCAGAACATCAACATGTAAGTCGAGAAATGGCTGGTGCCTCTTCTTTGTATTTAGACAATGCAATGTCGTTAAATGCAACATTTCAACTAGTACCTCAGATTGGGTGTACATCTATCCAAAATAATATTTTTTAAACATGCAATTGTTAACTATATACATAATCTTATTATATATTTTATGGGTTAAACATAACGTTGGGATATAATTTGAGAGTGAAGCATCGCCGCTTCCGTCTCCCTCTTAGTCCGTCCTTGTTACCTGCCGACGACCAGAAGCTCCCCGTCGGAGGCTCCCGGGCGCACCCTGTGCCAGATGTCGATCGTGAATATCGTACTAGAGCTGTTGAACACTGACGTCAGCGATGACATCAGCGCCGCCATCATAGCCGCCAACATCAGCCCCTTGAGCCCTGCAGGGAACGAGAGACGCCGTATTCAGAAAATAATTATATATGTATGATTTAGTTAATGTGACTTCCTAAAATTGGTATAAATGTCTCGTTTTTCATCCGGATAAACGTGCTTAAGCGTGACGCGATATATATTAAAAAACAAATTCACTGGAATTTATGAAAATAAAAATATTCAAATGAAAACTTCACTGAATTTACTTTTATAATATAAGACCAATACTTCATACATTAACTGATAAAACCTATACATAAATTTGCGAGTCCTTTAATCAACGATTGAGCCTACCAAGCGGCATGAGTTCGACCACTAGTTTCGGGTAGGCAATGTTGGTACATCCGGCCGGATTGTCGCACACCGCCCGACACACGTCCGGGTCTACACACGCCACCTGGTCTGCAGAGTGCGAGCAAGTCATGGCGTTAAAAATGTGAAGCTACTTGTTCAACATTGTCAACTTTTCCACATTAAATACCTAATTAAAAAAAAAACATAGGAAAAATATAAGGCGAATAACGGACAAAATAAGATTATAGTCAGGCCAAAGCAACACATCGCGAAACATATCAGATGCAATGGCTCAGTTAGTAGAGCGCTGGACTCTAAATCTAATCGTGATTTCTTGAAAAAGAGCTCAATTCAGTATATCGTTTATTTATCCGTCGTTATAACAAACCATTTAACATGGCGAAGATTCCAATAAAACAACCAGTTTCGGTTGTTTAAAATATTTAGTTTACATTAATGAACTCATTTTTTTAATGCATAAACTGAGAACGCTTACCCGTGAAAAGCACGCGGCTGATCATGCCCGGAAACACGATTGTGAAGAGCGGAATGATCTTGAGATAGGCGGCCAGTATGGAGCCGCCTTTCACGTGGTGCATGTTCTTGGCCGCCAGGGAGCGCTGTACCAGCACCTGCCAACGGAAACGTGTTATTTAGTCGAACTAGTGTCCTATAAATGCTGCTTTCGTTTTTCTTGAAAAGTGTAATACTGTTTACGAGCATATTATATTAGTATAGTAGTGTGTCATGCCAAGATTAATTTCTGGAAAGTCTTCATTCCATTGAAAAATTAGCATCCCTCAATCAAATACAAATAAAACTTCTTAAAAACTTTTCGAAGGGCATAATTACGTTTTGACTTCTATGTAATTTAATGCACGCATATATGTGTCTTCATGCATACACACACACTCATGTGCAAAATACTGCCAGTGACAAACCTGGTCAGAGCAAAAGTACCACATGCTAAGGATGGTGATCCCGAACACGTTCCCGGGCCAGGGGAGATCGCCGGTGCTGGCGTCCCGGAGAAGGTGGAACGCCGCGTCCGTCGGCACGCCGCAGTCGGAGCCGTTGACCAGCGGCGTCGGGATGGCCTTTGGGTAAGCCTTATAAAGCTTATTCAAGCCGCCAACCTTGGCGTAACCTGCGGATGCGAAGTAGCATAAAATAAGGCATGTTTCAGGAAAAGCGGTCTTCAATCACGAAAGTTACAGTGTCGTCCTTGACCGGCCTTTGCCGTTCGCACAGGTCGATCCGAGACGACATTTTCACCGTGTATAGTTTCTTCTTTTTCGATGAAGTTTCTAACAACCTGCCAAGATGAAGATAAATGGACAAGCTCCGTTAATAATGTTTTATTTTTCTTGAATAGCCGTAAATATACACCATATCATTTGCAACATTTCTCAATTGGTGGTTTGACGTGATCAAACTATGACGAGCACCACGGAAAATTGCTGCCTACGTTGATACATTTCAAAAAAAATATTTTTTAATCGAGTCATGTAGATTTTTTTTTTTCATTTTTTTATTAACTTATATAGTAGTTTTAATAAACACAAAGTGATGTTGGACTGCAACCAGTTTAATCATGCACGTGACCAGGTGGGTATCCGACCTTGGCTCGATATTTAATTCCCGATACCCATCACCTCGCAAACTTCATGGACCCATGTTGCAAATTTGCCATGTGTTTGTCCAAAATATTTCTACCATACCTCAACTTACCGGTACATGCTTTTGGTGCGTATTTTCTTATTATTTAGAAAGAACAGACTTTATAAAAGGACTTATATAAAAAATAAACTTTTACTTCCTTCAAATGCTAACTGTATCTACAAAAGAACCATGTACTTTCACTTCTTTAAGTGCTGTCCGAACTTGTATCGCTCGCAAAAACAAATTCCCGGATCCGCGGGTATTTTGTTCGACCCGCAAGTCCGGTTCCTTTTAGGATATCTGTTGAAGCCCTACTCGAAAAGTCTAAGCGAACATCAAAAACGCCTATTGCAAGTTACAATGTCGGTCAATAGACTATTTACGAAATGTAATTGCGGGAGAATGTTTTTGAAATACACATGTATCTGTTTGAATGAAATTACCATCGCAAAAATGATCACGTGATTCCCTTCATTGATTTATTTAGATACAAAAACGAGTTAAATGTATTTGTTAATACTAGCAATATTAGCATCGAAAAACGTGGAAAACTACGTACTCAGTCCCATCAGGACAAATGCTCCTCCAACCATAATCACCGTCTGCAGCGTATCTGTGTAGATCACAGCTTTCAGCCCGCCTTTAGCAAACAAAAACAAAACTATAGAATAAATATATTGTGTAGGTCATAGTTTATCATATATGCATCGGTTAAATAAAACGTGTATAGCAAAACAAAGTGATTTATTGGCAAAACGTGATTAAAATGTAATCAAAATAGATACTATTTAATATAATCGTATAGCATACCGTTGACAAATAGGGTTGAGCGCTTATGTATTGATACAGTAGAAAGCAGTTTCGTATTAAACCTCCGAAACATAGAATAAAGATCAAATAATTATGGCAGTTGCTTTTATATGTGAGCATAGAACAGATGAAATCATCGGTAGTGTCGTGTATCTATAAATGTTGTACTTACCGGACACGGTGTATACGGCGGTGATGGCCAGCAGAACTATAATTCCCAAGTACATGTTCCATCCAATTGACTGTTGAATGAAAATAGCTCCGGCGTAGATGTCGGCCTGCAATGCAAACAACTGGATCCTAGCTGAGCTAGCAATTGTGTTCATCATAATCATTGTAATGCATATACTATATAATGAACATAGTGTGCATCCAACGGCTGTACTCACTTTCGTTATGTTATTACTTTACTCACAACCATATGTACATCCGCCATTGTGAACTCGCTACTATTTTGAACTCGGTACTATTTTGTACTCACCCACATTCAGTAGTAATCAGTATTTTGTACTCGCCGCAACTCTGTACACACCACAATTCTGTACTCAACCCGTTTTATATCCACCGATAATATGTACTCATCGGCATTATGTATGGACTCTTAACCATAAAACTCAGTCTCTGTACTAACCACCATTTTGCACTCCCCGATATGCTGCAATCACTGACCAATCTTTAATCACTACAATTATTAACTTAACGCCATTCTGTTTCCACCAATTCTATTCGGTACTCATTACGATCCACCACTATTCTATACTAACTGCTATTATTTACTCATCGCTATTCTGTACTCACAACCATTATGAACTCACAACGATTTTGTACCAGTTCGCTATTCTGTATACCCACCGCTTCTCTTAACTCACACTCTGTACTCATTTGCTAGTCTGCAACCACCGCTAATCTGTACTCACCGCTAGTCTGTGCTCATCACTTTTCCATCCTCTCAAACATTATGTTCTAACAAACATTCAGTAAAAAACACTCTTGTACTCATCGCTATAATGTACCTACCGCTATACTGCACTCACCGATATCTTAGTGAACACGTAAATGAGGAGCGCCAGGACAGACATGTACACTTGTAGGCGCTGGCCGCCGAACCGCCGTTTCAGGTATTCCGGAAGTGTGTACACCTGAAAGTGGATCACTGCGTAGAAAGAGTTTATGCAAGATTCCGGTAAATATTAAAATGCTTTACGACATGTTTTCATAAGCAAATTGATTGTTTACTAATGTAGGTTGTTCCTCAGTGTTCTCTTTTGACCAATAGGAAATATAACATGAAACATATGATGTTTAAATCGACGCATACAAATTGTGTTAAACCTTTATTTTCTTCATTTTTTTCTTATCTGTTCTATTTTCTAGGCGAGTGTGGTGATGGGCGGTATTAGGTTTTGGCTGGGGAAAATCATGTCATAAATCAGATGCTTTTCTACAAAGTCCGAATATGACGGTAACAAGAATAGTTCCTACCCCACTGGCAATATAGACCGGAACAAACAACCATGCCAGCAACAGCAGACAGAACAGGCCCTATGGAGAAATAAGAATTATGTAAGAAATAGGTGTCGATATATCGTATATTGTTAATCAAACAATAAACATTTATTTTGACTTTTGGTAAGTAAAATTAAACCACGAGGTCATTAGAACGAGTTATTAAATAGCTACGCACTAAAACGACAAACAATTGTATATTGACGTAATAAATATTAAAAGATCTCATTTTCTCATCTTTTGTTAAAATCTTGACCAAAAACTCACCTTAATTGGCGAAAGCCGAAGTTGTTATTATCATTTCATTTTTTGTTAAACGAGTGATTTCAAAATATATGTCTTCGAAGTATTTTGGTAAAAAAGTCAATTGAATATAACTCTGGGAGAACTTTTGGCGACAATATTTACATAGATCTTTAAAGGTAAGATGTTAAACAAGCTGATAAAACGTCTACACAGTGATACTCTACATTTAAACGAATAAGCGCATCACAGCAATTACATTGAGTTCATAGCTGGCGACTGCGATTCCCGACGCCGCCCCAGTACCGGCGAGCCCGACGAAACTTCCGCTACCAATGTTACTGGAAAACAGGGACGCGCCGATCTGTAAGCAAATAAATCGACAGCATATGATCAAAAATCTATCAATAAACACCTGCTAGTTTACAGAAATCGGATGTAATATGATATAATAATACGTAAAACCATTATAACTATTATATAATAAAACAATTATAAATAATATGCTTATATAAATAAATATAATAAATAACATGTGATAAGATTAACTTATGAAAATTTAAAATCAAGAAAAAAGGGTTAGGTCCCGCTATTTGGCCGGGCTACTGTCAGACGCCTGTTCACGGGCGCGATCCCACTACTGCTCGACACGGGAACTTTTGCCTGCTGTGTTTCCACCCTGGGCCGGTACGTTCCTCCTTAGTCAACCTGGAGTCCTCAAGTTCCCCCGAGGGTCCCATATTGATGCCGAGCTTAGTGCGGACGCCCGATCGACACAGACGGACCTGACAGTAGGGCTCCCGGCCTCAAACCGTCCCCAGACCCCGGCCTCCAAGTAGCTGGATTACAGGAGCACGCCACAACTCCCGGCCGAAAGACAAAGACGTTAATTGCGGTTTTAAATATACAGTCCTCATAGTTTTTTTTTGTTGGGTCACGTTTGGTTCATGTTTCATAAATACTATTAATACATAAAGCTTCAATACGCTTTGTTTTAAATAATAAATATAAATATTTCATTCGTTATCGGAAATTGAGACTACGTGGCAATATACGTCACAGGTTTATGTGCACAATTAAGGCCATGGCAGATACGCTAGCATGTGTGTCAACTCACATAGCCTTAGGTCATTTAATTAAAATCTAGAGCAAAAGTGTCATTGTCATTAAAAGACGCGTTACCATGGCGAAAATATAATAATAAACTCAGGACTTTTGAATCCACAATTTTTACAAAAAAAAATGTGCGCACATTATTCTCTGTACTTTAAAATAAAAATGGATTTTTGTAAAGTGCTTTCATTTTAGAATACTTGCCGGTATTGAGTTTTATGATATTCTTATCAAATGAAAGCAAACATAATTTACACGTCATAGAATAAACTCTTGACCACCACAAATACTCATATATCAACCTAAAAAAACGTATTTGTATTTAAAAACGGTAAACCTCGGACTTTAACGACCGCAGTTAGGAATTGTATACTCAAATAAATAGTTATACATGTGTAGTCTTCAATCATGTGTATTTTATTTGTTTAAATATTATTTTAGAATACTATAAACGATGTCTACATGTTGTGTTCATCGATATGCAATTTTAAACAATTGTTCCATTAACTATATCTTTATTTTAAAGCTCAGTCCTGGAATGCGCACTATCTACTATATTACTCTATTTTCAAATGCAAACACATTTAGTAATTCATTCAAACAATCATTCAAAAGACATCAGTAATTCACTAAACAGTTACATCACCTTGCATCACCTAACACGAATCATTTAATCCACAATGCAATTGTATCAATTAATGATCAGTCATATATTTATCTATCATTCATTAAATATATGTTGATCGTCCATTCACTATATGTATGCATTTCTACCATTTCCGACACTTCCGTCGAATTCCCGGAGACCGACATACACTTACCGCGAACCACAGCATATCCCTTCCGGCCAGGAAGTACCCAGCCACGCTGGAACGCTGAGTCCGCCATGTTGCCTAGTAAATAAACTGACTGATATAGTATGGTATCAAAGTTAAAAAATCGTGTTCAACCCGCAACCGCACTTACAGGACAATGCACAAAAACAAGAAAAAGAACAACAACAGCCGCAACATCGTCCGCACATTGTATGACACAAAATATACTTAATTTGATTAAATCAGTTAATCAGTACACTTTATTTACTATGTGTGCGAATATTTAAAAAGTGTGCTTATATACCATTTTACATATGAACAATAAATTTATACTTATTACATAATGTTTAATATGCAAACGACCTCATTTAGTTATTGAGATGATCTTCGTGTCCACCAATCAAAATAGCGACGGCGTGTATAAATTTGAGAAATCGAGTGTAATGTGGTTCGCAGCCTATACAGTAAACAAGTAGTAGCCTGTCTTGCACTATTTAAGACTTTTCATTGTGATAGTCCGGCAGAAAATGACATATACCCGACATTAAAGTGTATAGTAAATGTTAACGTGTTTTTTTTTTTGTTAGGGAACATGCTACTGATGAAGAAACCAAATGATGCCTTCTGAAATCTTTGAGGGGTTTGAGAAATCCAAGATGGCCGCCGTTTTCAGCGGTTTAACGTATGTGGTGATGTAATGATGACTTAATCCATTATTTTGGATCTTTTCAGCATAAAATAGAATGATGTTATGATGGTTAATGTTTTGGAAGTGAATTAATCGAAATCAAATTCCAAGTTATACGCAAGATTGCTGCCAAAATGGTCGCTTATGCAAATAATTGCAGTTAAAATTCCATTCCACTACATTGAATCGGAATTTCATGCTATACAAACTGAAATAATTGTCTGTCTGAATGGTATTTTGTAAAGACCATTCAATATTATCCACTAAAATCCCTTTAATGTATTAGTTTACCTATACGTGAAGAGATTACAGACAAGGAAACTCAAAAACCATAATTAACATACACATGTACTGCATAATACACTAGGTGCGAACATCATGTACACAAATTCGTTCAGCACAAATGATTTACACCCGTTTGATTTACATCGGGTAAGCATGAACTACACAAATACATTAATTATTATTCTTAATTATGTTCCTAAAACATTAAATAACAGTTTACACAGGTTACTTCCCTTTGATAAGTGGAACATGTTTAAAGATTAGTTACTTCCCTTGTTGTTGCTTTCACAATTGCTATTTCAGTCGAAATATGTTTCAGTCGAACAAAATATGGATGAATGTTTCTTCGGCTCATGAGGCAAATGTAGTGTAAAAGGTAAGTAAAACTATGGATATAATGCGCGGTTGTGCCGAGAGCAAGGGCATACAGTCAGACCCAAGACAAATGTAGGTTATTTGCCACTTACAGATATGAAACCTTCAGACCCAGACACGATCATGACATCTCTACAAAAGGCAAAAGTAATGTCATGCCCTTTATCATCATTTAAACATGTACATTGTTCGTTTTTATTGTTAGAATTTTGAAACTTAATGACTATGTCACTGTTATTTAATGCTGTTATTATATGCTGTGTGGTATTTAGATTTGATAACAACCGATGCCTACCTTTTGCACTTCTTTATTATTTGTAATATCCTTTTAAAATGTATCAATGCATTAGCGTCTGTTGATATGGCCACCATTTTGGATAAACAGGAAGTTGATTTACTGAAGCTGACATGTAAGTGCATTCTGGGTAGTTTACACTGACTACAATATTTTGACAGGTTAGTCATATGAAATAATTTCCTTTAAACTCATAATCCACCATTATTATGTAATAAAAAGGTAATAGTTGTTTTTATAAATGATTTATTTATTTATTTATTTAATTGATATGTATTTGACTATTGTTTAAATCCAATATTGTCAGAAATATCATTTGAAGACGAGTGACACTTACTGTGTCAAGAATGCTCAAATTATATTGTGCGCTTAGAACTGCGCGCTCACTGAGCGTTTCTGGTGCGTTTTTTGTGCACATTTCATATGTGCGCTTTTATGTTAATATTGAACAATGTTATGTGTGCGCTTCTTAAGAGTATAAAAGGCACTGAAAACTCTCATACAGGGACTCTGAACTTTAATTTTCTAGGTGTGAGACCTATGTTATTTTGTTAAGATATTTTATTAAAATTAAAGATTGGCTATCAAAATTTAGGCTACGCGAATTAATTAAATTGTTTAAGGTCATATTAAAAATAGAGAGTGCAAATACTTACTGTACTATTAATAAACTGAATTTGTAATATTACTACAATTATATGATATTTATGAATTGTATGTATTATTGAAGTTACATATATATATATTGAAAGTTGTTATTTATTTATTATAAATGAATTAATTGTGGAAATGTTATTAATCTTGAGTTCGCATTTTCTTGTTATATCACAAGGAACTAGGGTCAGATAGTTTTCTTAAGTTTTCTGTTTATCAGAGTCCATTTTAATTCAATGTCAAAGTCTTTAAATTAGATAAAAATCACAGCTACCGCTCGGCTCGTGACATATTTATGGTGGCAGCGGTGGGATCTTTGATTTCTACCTAGATTCAGTGATTGAATCCAGTCTCTGAAAGCAAAATGTCAGACTCCGAATCAGAACAAGAGAATGCAGTATTTTTCAGAACGGCAGCTAACCAACATTCTGAAGAAATGGATCAAGAAAATAAAACAGCACCAACATCATCTAAGTCCAGTACCCCTAGATTAAATAAAAGTGTTTCCATCATATAAATATCAAACGGCAATACAACCGACTGGATGAAAGATGCAGTCACCAATATGGTTTCAATGCAAAATCAGATGTCAAATGCATTAAAGAATGTTACAACACTTCTAGCAAATTTATGTGATAAAAAACAACAAACAAGTACAAATCTCCTCCCAGGAACAGGAAACAAACAATAACCACTGCAGTTATTGGACGCGCACAGAAGGCAGTCTGTATAAAATGCTACTTCAAGACAATATCCTGCATATTCACATGACTATCAATCATACGATATTGGTTACCAGCTTCCTAGGGAGAACAGGTCTTTTGACAGGCAAACAAGTAGTGTNATGTCAGAGCTGGCTCGATATTCGTCCCAGCTCGATATTCGGGACTAGTGCCGAATGTCGATGCCAGAGCTGGCTCGACATTCGTCCCAGCTCGATGTTCGGGACTAGTTCCGAATGTCGATGTCTGAGCTGGCTCGATATTCGCCCCAACACGATATTCAAGATTAGTGTCGAATGTCGATGTCAGAGCTTACTCGACATTCGCCGCAGCTCGATATTTGTGACTAGTGTCGAATGTCGATGTCAGAGCTGGCTCGATATTCGTCACAGCTCGATATTCGGGACTAGTGCCGAATGTCGATGCCAGAGCTGGCTCGACCTTCGTCCCAGCTCGATATTCGGGACTAGTTCCGAATGTCGATGTCAGAGCTGGCTCGATATTCGCCAACATATTTAGAATAAAAGAAACTCCGAGAACGTTTGCAGCCAAATTTAGTCAAAGAGACCAGAAACAAAATGAAACAGCAGAAGAATACGCCGCTGAACTCAAGAGACTGTAAGATCGAGCGCACAAACGTCGGGATGGAGCAACAAGAAAAGAAGATTTGGTGAGAAGGTTCCTTGACGGACTGCGAGAGGAAGATGTAAGGTGGAAAGTAGAGTACATGTATGTGAAAGAGCCCAGGGATATCGATGAGGCACTTTATCATGTAGTTAACTACATTCAAACTAGGAAGCGACATCCAATAGGCTCTTATCGAAGACAACGCCCCGAGCTTCGGACAGGTGGCACAGAGACAGATGAAGCAGACAGTGAGAAGACTGAAGCCAAGAGAAAAGCAAAAATCAAACAGTAAGGAAAACAAGTGTCAATCAGGCTCAGACCAATACAGCGGTCAATGATGATGTGATACAAGCATTGATACAGAAAACAGAAGAACTAAGCAAGAAGGTGGAGACGGTAAATAATAAATCAACAACAGATGACAACCGCAGAAGCTTTGTGAGATGTTACAACTGCAACGGAGAGAACCACTTTGCAAGAGAGCGTCCAAATAAACATCAGCAAGTAAACATACCATTATACCACAGTTTCGGCCCTAACAACAGAAATAACCTCTACCCAAACCCGAAACAAAGCAATCAGCCATTGAACCCAAATGCACATACTTTTCAGCAACCTTTAAACTACAAAAAACCCAACCAAATGGCCGGGGGGAGGTCCCAATAGAAGAAAAAGGTCTAGATCAACAAAAGAAAGAAGAGCAAATAATTAGAAGAAAGCCTGATAGTAGTGGGGTATATGTCAAAGGCAGTATACAAGAGATAAATTTGACCTTTACGGCCGACACAGGAGCCACAAGAACAATACTTTCCGACAGAATTTACAACAAGATCGATCCCGAGAAGAGGCCGGAATTATGAAAAACAGCTTGTTTAACAGGGGCAGGGGGAACTAGATTAAAAGAGTTTGGAAAGGCAAACTTTAACATTATGTTGGGGGACATCAGCTTGACAAGAGAATAAATAGTAGCAGAAAGATCAGATGATGCATTGCTAGGAATAGACATCTTACAAGATTTTTTTTTAATGTTCAACTTGCAATTTCGTGTCAATTACAATAAAATTTCTCCACAATAACATGAAGATATCGATAAATGCCACTTTGTGATGGAAATGTCATTTCATGTTTTGATGTGTACATAAGGAGATATGTGTTTGCTGCAACTATATTATGCTATTACGCTATTGATTATGTGTTTTACTGCTGTAAACAATGCTCAATCAGATGGTAATACTTGCATATATGGGACCAGTACTTCAAAATATAATTAATGTGAAGAATTTATGAAGGCACTTGGGAAGAGTAGAAAAACAAGAATCCTGTGATACTATGATATTTGGCTAGAAAATAAATTAAAGGGGCAATGAGAAAGATTTTAGAGGAGTCATTTCGGATAAATAGGGAAATTGTATATGTTTGGGGGAGAGTACAGTATGGCGGAGAGCAGTATGAGAGTAATACAGTTTGGGTATTTATATTATAAGGAGTAGTCGACAGGATGTTGGCTGGTGCAAACGGGGGTGGGGGAGAGGAAATGGGACGGAGTACAGAAAGAGAAAAGAAACAGGACTTGAAGAGCGAGCAACTATTCCGTCCAGATACTGCATATGTAACAGATTTAATGCAAAATGCTAGTATACAGTGGTTAAAGTAAATTCAAGTATCTGTTTTAGAATGATGGAAGAGCAGACAAAGTCGGGCCACGGTTGGAGCGACCGAAAACGCTACCAGTGCCTTCGTTGCTACCATTTAATTGGTGAGGAGAAAGTTGGTCCTCGATACCGAATCGTGGACAATTTCCTGCGTTAGCACCTTTTGCTGGATCAGGCGCCATTCCACTGCAAGCTCTGCATGTTCCGCTGCTTTCAGTTCGGGGATTTGCAGCGGCATGTTTAAAACTTTCCTCGGCACAGGATGTTGCTGCAAGAGAAGGGGCTGGAGGATAGCGAAAACTATCTTATAAGGAACCACAACCCATACACCGTTGGACCAAGAGATGTAGTTCCAGAGGTTGACGACACTCTTTCACAGGCAGTAGACATCGCATTCCCAGATGGATTGGATTTTCTTGACAAAATGATGATGGCACAACAATATATACCAAGACCTTACACCTCTGACATGTCGGCGGCAAGGCTTGAAACCCCAAGGCCAAAGGCGAATACACCATCACGGGTCAACAACACGGCACCATCTCCAGCAATCCTGGACAGCCTCCCAACTATTGTTTAAAGAGTGTAGACAACTGAAGGGGAATAAGTCAGTTTCCTCCTCTTCATCATCTTCATCCTCTGCAGGCAAGACATCATGTGAAGGCTGTCGTGGTATGCTGAAGGAACTGGAAAGCATAAAGGGCATGTTGCGAGGTATTAAAAGCCAACTGGAGACACAGGGCAACACCAACCAGCAGTTGACCATGACTATGGTCAATCTCGCAGGAGCTATCAGCTCTTTGCGTGCACAGCCTGTCCAGATGCCTCCTGCTGTCCTTATGACACAGCCCGCTATGCTAACCGAGGCTCCACAGCGGAGTCGACGTGGGAATTAAGGAGCACAATCGCCATCATGACCTCAAAGAAAACAGACGGCCACAATGGCGCAAGGAAAATGGCAACCACTACAACCGCCGGGATCGCAGTCCATTGTACGGGAAATAGAAGATTGTAAATGCTGTAAATGAACATTTATCACAGTGCTTATAGTTATATCACAGTCAGTGTAAAGGCATAATTAAATAGTATCACAGTAATTTATAAATAATACTAAAACTTAACTTTGTATGATTTTATCACAGACATTGCTATATACATGTACTGCACTAATATCTTATGTATTTAGATCCAGTGTTTTTAATAAATGATATCTTTTATATCTGGAAATAATAAGTATTGTAATTTTATTGTGAATATAAAGATGCTCAGACACTCTAGTTCAAAGTTGGTGCTGACATTTTGAAAATATGTTAAAGATGTTGTAGATCTACTTTGTTGTAAAAGTTTAAAGATTGTTATACATGTTATATA
>VMBQ01000698.1:0-17628 GCA_007657795.1 Dreissena rostriformis | reverse complement strand
TCATCGTCTTATCCATATATATACTCATACCAAGTTTCAATGAAATCCGCCAAAGCACTTCCAAGATATGGCTCCGGACACAAAAGTGCCTATTGTAAAAAGCATTTTTTCAAGATACAAAGGGCTATAACTCCGTTATTAACAGATGGTGTACAATGCCATTTGGCGTGCATCATCGTCTTATCCATATATATACTCATACCAAGTTTCAATGAAATCCGCCAAAGCACTTCCAAGATATGGCTCCGGACACAAAAGTGCCTATAGTAAAAAGCATTTTTTCAAGATACAAAGGGTCATAACTCCCTTATTAACTGATGGTGTACAATGCCATTTGAGGTGCATCATCCTCTTATTCATATATATATACTCGTACCAAGTTTCAATGAAATCCGCCAAAGCACTTCCAAGATATGGCTCCGGACACAAAAGTGCCTATAGTAAAAAGCCTTTTTTCAAGATACAAAGGGCCATAACTCCGTTATTAACAGATAGTGTACAATGCCATTTGGCGTACATCATCCTCTTATCCATATATATATACTCATACCAAGTTTCAATGAAATCTGCCAAAGCACTTCAAAGATATGGCTCCGGACACAAAAGTGCCGGACGGACGGATAACGCCAAAACATTATCCCTCCGCCTATGGCGGGGGATAATAACTTCTGTATCCGTTGGTAATTACATGAGTCCCACTTAATATCTTATATACATTTTGAGAAATCAACTACATTTAAAATGCGTCTTGCTAAAATGGGTTATATGCCTTGTGCAGCAAGCACAGCTCCCCTGTCTGCTATTGAGACCACAAAACCATGCATGACCTTATGTCTCACTACGCTGACAATTTTTTTTTTTAAACATCCTTTATTGCTGGACACAGTAAGTATCTGGACAAGAGTCAAAGCTTCACAAATACGTTCATTATAATGTATGTATGTTTGTACAAACAGAAAAAGTCCTACTACATCATTAATGGTGGGAACATAAACATGATTATTGATTGAATAAACTGAGCCTCTTTCTGGGAAATCTGGGCTTCATGCATGTGCCTTAAGGGTCATCGCAGATTAGCCTGTGCAGTACGCACAGGCTAATTATCGATGAGGCTTTATTTTTTTTTACTGGATTTGTGTTAAGAAGAGACTTCCTTTTAATGATAAATTCAGCCTGTGCGGACTGCATAGGCATAACTGGAATGACACTTTACGCACATGCTTTAAGTCCAGTTTGCCCAGAACGCGGCTTTAGTGGTTGGGATATAAACATGATTTTTGATAGAATAAAATATATGTGCCCCACCTCTGTGATAGGTATCCATTTGTGTGCTGTGACACTGAGTCCCTGGAAAGCCTTGTCTTCAGCATACTGAAGCTTGCCCAGCACATACTCCGACACTCCAAAGATCTCGCTGGTACGACAGAGGCCTGTAACAGAGGGGGTGTGGAGGTGTCTGGGATTGAGTTGCAGAGAAAAACTAAGGGAAACAAAAGGTTACCAGGTATGAGAGCAAAACACAATTTAACACAGATATGACCAGCGTCATGCGAAAATGGGTCTCGTGCCATATGGGGCCACAGAAGCTCTAGTTATAAGCAGTCTGGTCAGGAGCTAAACTGTCACTCACTGATGAGACCACGAAACCTTACTTGACTTTGTTGCCGAAAGCGTAGCTCCTGACCAGACTGCACCATTGCGCACGCTTGTATGGAGCTACACTGGCCGCATATGGCATAGTATAAATTATCACCCGAAAGGGCTCATATGTTATAGCCAGATGATCTTCGGATGCACAGGTAATTATGTCACTTTCTGCTATCACTGTATAGTGCATTTATGGAAGAGTGATAAAAAACCTGAAGTGAAACACAAAAGGTTTCTTATCACTCTTCGCGTGAAACAAATAACATTATTAAAGCAGATATTGAAATGAGCCTTCATAGTTTTTCAAGGCTGCTTTGGGACAACACATTAAGCACATGCAATAAGAACAGTTTCCCCACCATACACCTTACAATCAATTTCAATGAGCTTAAGTTCTGCACCCAGCAAACTGTAGATTGAGCTTAAAAGTGTGGTGCCATCAACTTTCAGGATTGTCCGTGTTCTCCCAGAGTGTGAACGGACAAGTGAAAATTTGAAAGAATTTGATATACATTATAGGCGTGAATGGACAAGAGAAATTTGAAAGAATTTGATAAATACATTATAAGAATGAATGGATAAGTGAAAATCTGAAAGATACATTATAAGAATGAATGGATAAGTGAAAATCTGAAAGATACATTATAAGAATGAATGGACAAGTGAAAATTTGAAAGAATTTGTTATAAACGTTATAATTGCCAACATGAGATTTTGCCAGTCGATCATCTATACTACTTCATCTGACGAATAAATGCAAAGTGTCCACCCCGTATCTGTCCGCAAGCAAAGCTTGGCAACTTGCGGTCATCAGAAGGCGTGTTGCTATAGGAGAACTCAGTGTCAAGCTGCAGGTGTTTGGTAACAGCTCGAGTATCGGCCTCCATTAATACAGCATATGAGCCGCGCTCTGGGAAAACGGAGCCTAATGCATGTGCGTAAAGAGTCATCCTAGACTAGCCTGTGCCAGTTCACAGACTGCATGATCACCTACCTCCGAGGTTTGGGACCTTATTGATGAGAGACGTGACCACGACCAGACCGGCACCGACCGGTTGCTTGATGCCGTGCTCCACCTCGGCAACCACATCCTCCTCCAGCGCCATCTGTTGCCACGGCATTATCTTCTTCTGCACGTCCCCACCACCACCATCATCAACGTCTTCCACCTCCATGAAGTTCCGCATAGCTGTTGTTTGTTAGAAGAGAAAATTTGGGTCGCGTTCTGAGAAAACTGGGCATAAAGCTTGTGCGTAAATTGTCATCCCAGATTAGCCTGTGAAGTTTGCACAGGCTAATCAGGGACGACAATTTCCGCTTTTATGGAATTTTTCGCTTAAATGATGTCTCTTCTTAGAGAAAATCCAGTTTAGGCCGAAAGTGTCCCTGACTGCACAGGCTTATCTGGGATGACACTTTACGCACATGCATTTTGTCCAGTTTTAGGTTAAAGTTTTGGGACAGAAACATTGAAAGACAGACACACACAATGACAGACAGACAGACAGGCCAAAAACAATATACCCCCCTTTTTTAAAAAAGGGGGCATAAAAATGTTTTGACGAAGTTTCATGAAGATTGGATTAAAAATATGAATTCTAGAGTGTTAACAAGGTTTCACTAAAGCCATATAAGGAAAACTTCCCCACCCCCTGGCAGCCATGTTTTTCAACGGACCGAAAACATTTTGAAACTCAGCCAAGATTTGATTGGGATAAATGTTCTGACCAGGTTACATGAAGATTGGACAATAAATGTGACTCCTACAGTGTTAACAAGCTTTTACTATACCAATATAAGGAAAACTGCCACTCCCCCTGGCAGCCATGTTATCAACCAACCAGAACCATTTTCGAACTCGTCTAAGATATCATTGGGACACATGTTCTGACCCAGTTTCATGAAGATACATGTAAGACAATAAATGTGGCCTCTAGAGTGTTCACAAGGTTTTACTTAAGCCATATAAGGAAAACTGCCACGCCCCCTGGCAGCCATGTTTTTCAACCAACCAGAACCATTTTCGAACTTGTCCAAGATATCATTGGGACACATGTTTTAACCAAGTTTTATGAAGATTGAACAATAAATGTGGCCTCTAGAGTGTTCACAAGGTTTTACTATAGCCATATAAGGAAAACTGCCACGCCCCCTGGTGGCCATGTTTTTCAACCAACCGGAACCATTTTCAAACTCCTCCAAGATATCATTCGGACACATGTTCTGACCAAGTTTAATGAAGATTAGACAATAAATGTGGCCTCTAGAGTGCTCACAAGGTAAATGTTGACAACGGACGATGCACGACAGACAAAAGGCAATCACAATAGCTCACCATCAGCACTTTGTGTTCAGGCTCAGGAGAGCTAAATATGTAGAACAAATTAATGCATTCATTGATCCAGTGTAAACAAATATGTAGTTCTTCATCATGTCTGAAATTGTTACCATTATAAAGTTTTCCATTGATCACGCCACTTTATAACATTTATAGTTTAAAATGAGCCTCGCTCTGGGAAAACCAGGTTCAATGCATGTGCGTTAAGTGTCGTCACAGATGAGCCTGTGCAGTCAGCACAGGCTAATCAGGGACAACAATGTCCTCTTTATGGCATTTTTCGTTAAAAGAAAGTCTCTTCTTAGGCGGAAAGAATCTTCCCTCATTAGCCTGTGCGGACTGCAAGGCTAATCTGGGACGACACTTTACGCACATGCATGAAACCTTGTTTTCCCAGAGCGAGGCTCCAATGAAATGTTTCCCTTACTGAGGTATTTCCACTGGTTAGGGTCACACTCCTTAAACTTGTTGCTTCCATTCTCCACGCCAATGAATTTTGGAGCTCCACCTACAGTCCAGTGGGGATTTTCAAGGGTAAACAACTCTGGATGAATCCAGTCCTCTTCTGTTAAAGCGGTCATCTTTGGTATGATGTAGTACAGTGTCTGAAAAGTGTTCAAAACTCATCATAACTGTCAAACTTGCTCACAAATCACAAATGAGATGCCCTCTGAGAAAACCAGGCTTAATACATGTAAGTTAAGAATGGTCCCAGATTAGCAAGTGCAGTCTGCACAGGATGATCAGGGAAAACACTTTCCTCTTTTTGGATTTTATCATTTCAAGAAAGCATGTTCTGAACGAAAACACAGTCTAGGGAGTAAGTGTCTCACTTATATACTGAATTGTCGGAAAATGTGTGTATTAAGTTATCAATACGGATGAGTTTATACTAATTGGGGAACCTTTGTTACTAGAGAATGTGTTCTTTAAACACAATACTTTCTAAAACAAGTCTATATATACCCCTTATAGAAATCTCTAGAGTACCTCAAGTGTGAAGTCTTTTTCGAAGTCATGAAACTTGAAGAAGAAACTGTCAATAAGCCTCTTAACGTTCTTGGTCGAGTTACTGAAATAATGATAGACACATCTACTGAAATAATGATAGACACATTTACTGAAATAATGATAGACACATCTACTGAAATAATGATAGACACATTTACTGAAATAATAATAGACACATCTACTGAAATAATGATAGACACATTTACTGAAATAATCATAGACACATTTACTAATATAATGATTAACACTCGCTCATTTACTGAAATAATCATTTACACATTTACTGAATTCTTGAATTACACAATTACAGAAATAATCATTTACATATTTACTGTAAAGATGATTTATACATTTACTGAAATAATAAATCACACATTTACTGAGATAATGATTGACACATTTACTGAAATTTTGAATTACACATTTACTGAAATAATCATTGACACATCTACTGAAATAATGATTACACATTTACTGAAATAATCATTGACACATCCACTGAAATAATGATTCACACATTTACTGAAATAATGATTGACACATTCTGGAATGCTGTTTAGTTTTTGATACCGCATAAATCTATAGCATGACATGGAATTAAGCATTCTACTGTTTTTGTTTTTTTCTGTTCAGTTCTAAATATTTCAGTTTTCAACAAACCTCAAAACAGAAAATTTTGTTTGCTTTTTGTAAGTTAAAAACTGTCAAATGAAACAATTAGTCAAAGTAAAATGAAAAGAAATTTCATCTTTGTGATTGCTTTAGGCAATAGAAAATAAATAACTAGATTCTCATCCAAATTTTGGGGAAAATTGGGGCGGGTGGGTGGGTTTTATTTTTTATTTTATGTGTCGGANTATACTCATACCAAGTTTCAATGAAATCCGCCAAAGCACTTCCAAGATATGGCTCCGGACACAAAAGTGCCTATAGTAAAAAGCATTTTTTCAAGATACAAAGGGCTATAACTCCGTTATTAACAGATGTTGTACAATGCCATTTGGCGTGCATCATTGTCTTATCCATATATATACTCATACCAAGTTTCAATGAAATCCGCCAAAGCACTTCCAAGATATGGCTCCGGACACAAAAGTGCCTATAGTAAAAAGCATTTTTTCAAGATATAAAGGGCCATAACTCTGTTTTTAACAGATGGTGTACAATGCCATTTGGTGTGCATCATCCTCTTATGCGTATATATACTTGTACCAAGTTTCAATGAAATCCGCCAAAGCACTTCCAAGATATGGCTCCGGACACAAAAGTGCCGGCCGGACGGACGGACAGCCGGACGGACAACGCCAAAACAATATCCCACCGCCTCTGGCGGGGGATAACAAGCATAAAACCAGAACAGTCTGTTCAGGTTTTATGCTGTTTGTTGCTAATCAGTATCTTAGGGTTGGAAATGAAGGCTTTAAAACTTAAGAAAGGGCTTACATTTATTTGGATTTTCTAAAGGACTAAACAGGCATCAAAAAGCGTATCTGAGTGGTAAAGGGTTATAAAAATTTCATAAAACTACAGAGTGTCTCCCTACCAGTTGGACTGGTTAAAGTCCACCATGGTCTGCAGTATAGGGTTGCGTGCATGAATCTGGTGCAGCCCAAGCTCCGCGCTCTGTACCCACAGCTTGACCAGAACCGCCTGGCTGTAGATGCGCGTCTGGAAGTGGTGCGCCATGCACCAGGGCAGGATGTGCTGCATGGACCGGCTGAAATACTCCTCCTGAACAGGTGAGTGTGGGTGTAATACACTTTTATCAAATCTAAAAACATGTGTACTGTCCCCCCTCCCCTTACTTGTAATTCATGTTTAATGATTAAAATCCCCCACATATAGACATCAGCACCAAATAAAAATCAATATATGGCCAGATGCTGTTTTATCACAACTTAAAATGTGATTAAGGAATGTTTTTCATGGGTATTAACTAGGGATGGTATCGATTACCAAAATAATTGGTACTAAAATATTCCCTATTTAATTAAAAATCATTGTTTAAACCAAATTTCATAAATATACAGATTGATGTTGCCATAGTTACCTGTTCATCTGCTGGCAGGTGTGGACCCAGGTGGATAACAATGCCAAGCAGGGAGCACATCGTGAGGTTCTTGGTATCATGGAACTGAAATTAGACATATTTCAATGCATTGAGCATGAATCTTCATTTTCTCATAAATAATTTTCTTTTACGCAGGTTTTTCCTTGCCATTTTGAGAAAAATAAGCTGCGTATCTGCGTTTTTCACCCAATTAAAATGTTAAACAAGGGCTGTTTGTAAAACATGCATGCCCCCCACATGGGCTGTCAGTTGTAGTGGCAGCCATTGTTTGAATACGTTTTTTGTCACTGTGAACTTGACCTTTGACCTAGTGACCTGAAAATCAATAGGGGTCATCTGCCAGTCATGATCAATGTTCCTATGAAGTTTCATGATCCTAGGCGTAAGCTTTCTTGAGTTATCATCCGGAAACCATTTTACTGTGTCGAGTCACCATGACCTTGACCTTTGACCTACTGACCTGAAAATCAATAGGGATCATCTGCAAGTCGTGATCAATGTACCTATGAAGTTTCATGATCCTAAACGTAAGCTTTTTTGAGTTATCATTCGGAAACCATTTTACTGTGTCAAGTCAGCGTGACCTTGAACTTTGACCTAGTGACCTGAAAATCAATAGGGGTCATCTGCGAATCATGATCAATGTACATATTAAGTGTCATGATCCTAGGCGTACGCGTTCTTGAGTTATTATCCGGAAACCATTTTACTGGTTAGAGTCACCGTGACCTTGACCTTTGACCTAGTGACCTGAAAATCAATAGGGGTCATCAGCAAGTCATGATCAATGTACCTATGAAGTTTCATGATCCTACGCATAAGCCTTCTTGAGTTATCATCCGGAAACCATTTTACTATGGTGAGTCACCATGACCTTTGACCTAGTGACCTGAAAATCAATAGGGGTCATCTGCGAGTCATGATCAATGTACCTATGAAGTTTCATGATCCTAGGCCTAATTATTCTTGAGTTATTATCAGGAAACCATTTAACTGTTTAGAGTCACTGTGACCTTGACCTTTGACCTAGTGACCAGAGAATTAAAAGGGGTCACCTGCCTTATCATCAGGAAACCATCTTGTGGACGGACGGACCGATCGACCAACATGTGCAAAACAATATACCCCCTCTTCGTCGAAGGGGGGCATAAAAATGCAAAAACAAAACATTATTATGCGTTTTGAAAACGCAACCAATTTGACTTTTACACAAATTATTTAAATGTGAAAATGCTTTGCTCAATATTGTTGTTTGCTCTTTGCAATAATTATCGTTCTGCAGCGACGTTTTTATTAATTCAAGGTTAGCAAGCGCCTGGATGACAGAGGAAGAAAACAGTTATTCAAGTTATTCAAAAGCTATGTAGACTAAATTTCATAGCAAATAGAGCGTCAAATTAAACAAGCATTTAACCTCTGAACTCAAAGTGTGACCTTGGAGATATCGACGTACCGGTAGTTCTTTCTTGCAACACACCGTCCAATGATGGTGAACAAATGTACCAAGTCATATTAAAATCAAACGATAAATGAAATAGTTATGGCCCGGACAAACTTTCGGTTTAAAACGCACTAAGTGACCCCGTGACCTTGTTTTTGACCCGGCATGACCCATATTCAAACTTGACCTAGACATCAACCAGATACAACTTTTGACCAAGTTTGGTGAAGATCGGATAATTTTCGGGACAGACCGACAGACAGACCCCGACAGACTGACCGACCGACACAGTGACTCCATATAGCCCCCATTACCAATTGGTAATGGGGGTATAAATATTTATGACGTTCATGTATTTTCAGTTTCTATCACAATGTGCTATAAAAATGTCTAAGCGAGGTAAAAGACGTCCCTGATAATTGCGCTTAAATATCGGTTGATCGCAAACTTTTTCCAACCAAGTAGGCAAGAACAAATATGTGCTGAATCATTCGTGTTATAGATTTTGTTAGAAACTTTGTATGCAGCAGATGAAAGAAGCGAGTTGACATCCAAAAACATAAAGGAAAGTCTGTGACTAAAAAAATGTGTCAAAAGTGGAAAAGTCATATCACTTGTAAGAAATTGTTGATGTTGAAGGGACAGAAAAAAAGATTGAAATTTGCATACTGCCTAAGGATGCAATGATTGATTGAACAATTTCTAGATTGAAGATGTCAGTTAACATCAGTTCATTAAAGTTAATCAAGATAGTTAACAGTTTTATTGAATCAATACAAGTGTGCAGCTTTAACAAAAGTAAAGCAGCAATGATTTTGAGGTATGCATTTTTAATTTAATTTATTTCACCCTATTTCAAGACTGAAATCAACCTATTTTTCAAAATCAATGGGTGAAAACCCTATTTCCCCAAAAAATATCTGGGGCACTGATTTGGGAAAACTTGTTTAATATAGCTCTTTATAATAATTCAAATTAGAAGAACAAAATCATATAAATTATAGTTATATACTTTGTTACATGTTATTCAAATAAAATTGAGATATAACAATCATCAGCACATATTTCTATTTTTTTATTTTTGTTTGGACAAACTCCGGTTCCAAACAAAATGCAGCCTCAGGTCCGGAAGGACCTCATAAACTTTGAAATACACACACACATCAACGGCCAGACAACCTGCATGCAGTATATCCACTACCTCCCCACCTTACAACTTTGTTGTGGGGGTATACAAATGTAATAATAATAGACCATACCTTTTCAAAGAGGGCCCATATCTTCTGTCGGAGGTGCCTGTGCCTGTACATGGCCCACACTATGAGCCACTCCAGCATGTGCCTGATTGAGGGCTGGGTCTCGACCTCTAGGCTGGACCAGGTAAACTCCCACAGGCGGTCTACACTCTCCTGCCATGGCAACATTATATTGGATTTCAATTTTACGACATAACAAGAGATGTGTTTGTCAGAAACACAATGCCCCCTTTTGAGCGATTTTGACCCATATATTTGACCTTTAACCTTGAAGGATGACCTTGACCTTGCACCACTCAAAATATGCAGCTCCATCAGATGCACATGCAAACCAAATATGAAGTTGCTATGTTCAATATTGCAAAAGTTATGACAAAACTTAAACCAAGGTTAAAGTTTTGGACAGACAGAATGACAGACAGGCCAAAATCAATATACCCCCTCTTCTTCAAAGAAGGGGGCATAAAACTGTGCTATATTTAAGCATGCTGTTGGGTTAATTAGGGGGTAATCTGATTCACCTGAACAACTTTGACAGCAATGCTAGTAAGGAGAAATCCAGTATTTGTTTAATAAGGCAGTAGCAAATGATTATCATGTACAGGTGGTTGTATCAATGGCTTAGGCCCTATTATTACTAGAGCTTTGTTACAAGTGACTAGCAAGACCACTGCACTGCTTTGCCACACTTTTAGCAGCAATGTCAAGTTCAAGGGAATTCATAATTCAGGAAAATGTGGATCAATTATCATGTATAAAGATTCTTGCAGATCTTCATTTCAAGGTGGTTACACATATATATATAAGTTCCAATTCAATCGCATGAGAAATTTAAAAATTGTTTGCTCCACAAATAATAAACATTTTATGCTTCTGCCAGAATGTGGCTAAGTTCAAGGGCACATAACTCTGGAATGTGTTGATCACTAGGCATGAAAAAAGATGTCTTGCACATCTTCACTCCATGGTGAAGACAATTTTTAAGTTTTAAATTTTATCGCTTGATGAATGAAGAGTAGTTGGCTCCACAATCTTATAGCATTTTATGCGGAAAAACCAACCAATGTACAAACGAACTGACCGACAGACAGCGTGACTCCTGTATACTCCATGTCAAACTAAGTTTGTTGTATAATCAATATTTTTTAATTTCAGACTCAGTATTAAAGATTGAGATTACAGATAATATTAAGCTTAAAATATTTCAAGTCTAAGAACCAAAGAAAAACAGAAATTACCATGGTAACAAGCCCTTGTAGCAGAAGTACAGTCTGCATCAGCCTATGTCTCTGTCGGTGTACGAGGCTGTTTGCAAACCGATTGGTCGACCCATCTGCAACCTTCACGTACATGGCGCAGCACAGGTGGATGATCTCTGTTGCTAGGCAACAATGGGCACTGTCTGCAGGGTCTAAGTGGCAAAGCAGTGAAGTGACCTTGACCTTCACTTGAATATCCTCGTTGATAAGGCTGTTGATGTTTTAAGTTTTTTTTTAATGATTACATGTGTGCATTTTAAAGCAAATTTCAGAACAAAATTGATGCCTGGGTGACCAGAGAAATATTGGTATTGTTAAATCATTCATAAGAGAATATCAAAGATTTGAAATCAATATCAACTAAAACTGGAAAGTAAAGACCCATGATCAGTTTGTTTTTTATAGTGAAAATATGATAATTTTGTTTGATCAATATTCATTCTGTTTCATTTTTCACATTTCATATACGTTTAAAAAACCCTTATAAAACTTAATAACGAGGAATTACTTACGGCAGAAGAAGTTTGTTTTCCGGACAATCCTCTCCTGATTCTTTCAATGCGGAACAGATCTCATACGTTTGTCTGCAGAGGAAATCAGTCATATAAGCTGCATTGTGCGAAAATGGGTCTTATGCCATATGTGACCAGCCGAGCCCAAGATCAGCCTGCGTATTTTTGTAGTCAAGTCAGGAGCTATTCTGTCCGCTAATGAGACCACAAAACCTTGCATGACTGTATAGCAGACAATGGAGCTCCTGACAAGACTGCGTAAATGCCCAAGCAGGTCTGCAGCTATGCGGGACTCGTATTGATTATGACACCCTTGTGCACGACGCGGCATATATCTGTAACCCTACACATATGCATGCTAAAGCAGTGATTAATTTACCTCTTTAAACAAAACAAGAGGGCCATGATGGCCCTGAATCGCTCACCTTTTACTAGAATTGGCCCAGTGACCTAATTTTTGACCCCAGATGACCCATATACATCCAAAATCAGATTTTATCAAGATAAACATTCTGACCATATTTCATTAAGATCAGATGAAAACTGACCTCTATTGTCTACACAAGGTTTTTCTATGATTTGATCTAGTGACCTAGTTTTTGACCACAGATGACCCAAATACAATCCCGACCCAGATTTCATCAAGATTAACATTCTGACCACATTTTATTAAGATTGAATGAAAACTGTGACCTCTACTGTATTCACAAGTTTTTTTTAAACTTTGACCTAGTGACCTAGTTTTTGACCCTAGATGACCCAAATTCGATTCCAACCCAGATCTTAACAAGACAAACATTCTGACCACATTTCAATAAGATCTGATGAACAACAGATTTGTTTGTCAGAAACACAATCTATTGCGCCGCCTTGATTTTTGTTTTGACCTTTGACCTTGAAGGATGACCTTGACCTTTCACCACTCAAAATGTGCAGCTCCATGAGATATGCATGCATGCCAAATATCAAGTTGCTATGATCAATATTGCAAAAGTTATGACAAAATTTTTACCTAGGTTAAAGTTTTGGGACAGAATGACAGACAGAATGACAGAAAGGCCAAAAACAATAAAAAAAATGTGACCTCTCTTGTCTACACAAGGTTTTTCTATTACTTGACCTAGTGACATAGTTTTTGACCCCAGATGACCCAAATACAATCCCAACCCAGATTTCATCAAGATAAACATTCTGACCAAATTTCATAAAGATTGGTTGAACACTGTGACTTCTATTGTCTACACAATGTTTTTCTATTATTTGACCTAGTGACCTAGTTTTTAATCCCAGATGACCCAAATACAATCCCAACCCAGATTTCATCAAGATAAACATTCTAACCAAATTTCATAAAGATTGGATAAAAACTGTGACATCTATTGTCTACACAAGGTTTTTCTATTATTTGACATAGTGACCTAGTTTTTGACCCTAGATGACCCAAATTCGATTCCAACCCAGATCTTAACAAGACAAACATTCTGACCACATTTCAATAAGATCTGATGAACAACAGATTTGTTTGTCAGAAACACAATCTATTGCGCCGCCTTGATTTTTGTTTTGACCTTTGACCTTGAAGGATGACCTTGACCTTTCACCACTCAAAATGTGCAGCTCCATGAGATATGCATGCATGCCAAATATCAAGTTGCTATGATCAATATTGCAAAAGTTATGACAAAATTTTTACCTAGGTTAAAGTTTTGGGACAGAATGACAGACAGAATGACAGAAAGGCCAAAAACAATAAAAAAAATGTGACCTCTCTTGTCTACACAAGGTTTTTCTATTACTTGACCTAGTGACATAGTTTTTGACCCCAGATGACCCAAATACAATCCCAACCCAGATTTCATCAAGATAAACATTCTGACCAAATTTCATAAAGATTGGATGAAAACTGTGACCTCTATTGTCTACACAAGGTTTTTCTATTATTTGACCTAGTGACCTAGTTTTTGACCCCAGATGACCCAAATACAATCCCAACCCAGATTTCATCAAGATAAACATTCTGACCAAATTTCATAAAGATTGGATGAAAACTGTGACCTCTATTGTCTACACAAGGTTTTTCTATTATTTGACCTAGTGACCTAGTTTTTGACCCCAGATGACCCAAATACAATCCCAACCCAGATTTCATCAAGATAAACATTCTGACCAAATTTCATAAAGATTGGATGAAAACTGTGACCTCTATTGTCTACACAAGGTTTTTCTATTATTTGACCTAGTGACCTAGTTTTTGACCCCAGATGACCCAAATACAATCCCAACCCAGATTTCATCAAGATAAACATTCTGACCAAATTTCATAAAGATTGGATGAAAACTGTGACATCTATTGTCTACACAAGGTTTTTCAATTATTTGACCTAGTGACCTAGTTTTTGACCCCAGATGACCCAAATTCAATCCCAACCCAGATTTCATCAAATTAAATATTATGACCAAAAATTTTCATAAAGATTGGATGAAAACTGTGACCTCTATTGTCTACACAAGGTTTTTCAATTATTTGACCTAGTGACCTAGATTTTGACTCCAGGTGACCCAAATACAATCCCTACCCAGATTTTATCAAGATAAACATTCTGACCAAATTTCATAAAGATTGAATGAAATCTGTGACACAAACAAATTGTTGACTCACGCATGCACGACGGACATCACACGATCACATAAGCTCACCATGTCACTTCGTGACAGGTGAGCTAAAAATAATCATAAGTGTTTTAGTTACGTTTTTTAAAGATGACTTTTGCTGTGACGTTTGTTTTCCAAGCTTTAATATTGATTAAATATAAGACAATACAAAGAAATTACTTTTTTTTTTAACAATTATACAATTGTAGGGGACTGGACATAACTAAATATTTATAACTGTACAGGAGTCTATGACATCAAATATGATTTTCAGACCCATTGATCAATACAAAATTTTAATAAAGTAACTTTGGTTAAAAGTGGCACAGCAAGACCTTCCTAGCCTCCACTTGTTCTTAACCCTTTCCGACTCACAAGCTAAGTGAACATAGCTCTATGCAAACAGCATAAAACCAGAACAAGTTAACCTGCAAATAATTAGCAGTCTGTTCAGGTTTTATGCTGTTTGCTGCTCATCAGTTTATAAGGGTTGGAAATAAAACCTTTAAAACTGAAATCTATAAAGAAAGGTCTTAAATTTAATTTGATCTTCTAAGGGAATAAAAACCTTGTCAAATGTGTATCTAAGTGGTAAAAGGCTAAAATATTCCTTAAATTTTGAGAATGTAGAACATCGACCCACCTGACATCTCTCCGAACCAAGCCCCCGAACATGCAGAGATCTATGATGATCCCTACAAACTTCCCAGCATGATGTATCATGTCTGGTGGAGACAGGGCCCTGTACAGCTGGTTGGCCAGGACGTTCACCATACCATTCTTGTCTGTACCTTGATCTATCAGCCTGTCTGCATACTGAACAAAACACAAACTACAGCTAAAGGGTGCAGGTTTAACAGGGTTTTCAGGGGTTTACACACGGGCTAGACAGAATGTAAACACACTGTTAAGAACTTTTTTGCAAATATCTCAAGTTATTGAAATACATTTGCAAAAATCTTAAGTGCATAAAAAAGTTTTTCTTGCACTTTGTGCCGATATAAGATTAAAGAATAAATCCTAAAATACGTCTGAAATCGATGTCAAAATTTAAAGGTCAATTTCAAAGAAAATCCAAAAACAATATATTTAATGCTATTTACATTGAAATATGATTAAATTATCTGGTAAATAATGGTTTAGTGTTGTGTTTAACATAAAGAAGATGATTTTGTTGACTTTTATGATCGTAACTCGCAAAGCGTTGATTCGCTTATCTCCCCTGTTCTTCCATGCTGTGTGCCGTCACAGCTGAACAAGCATTTTCGCGTCCGCTGTAGAAGATAAGCAATAGTTCAGAATTCGGGTTTTATTTTTCTGTTTTTATTGATATTTTCGTGATTTTTTTTTTCCAATGGTTAAGCAGATACAGATAAAACGCTGATATATTTACTACTGGGCGATTGTGTTAATGTATTATTCTGAATTATCACAATGAGCTGTAATATGCTTAAGTAAAATAAAATATTTGTTCTGTTCTGTCAACATTTTGTCAGCTTCACTGCATACTTCATACAGTTACCATCGGATGTCATCTGTGAAAACAATGATAATCCCGTATATGGCCGATTTCCATTGTTAATATCAAATTCTGGTAAATCTTGAAGAAAACATTCCTCAAATTTATAAACACAAACTTTCTCCATTTTTTCTACAGTATCAAATGAATTTTGGCATATGTTTAATTTTAAAGATTTGATGAAATAAGCCCCTTATCAGGACGAGGGCATTCAACATTCTGTAAATCACCTGACGCATTATGCGCGCGTGGTGTACAGTGCTTGTTCTGTTGCAACAAATAAATATTGCACATGTACATGGGTATTTTGTGAATTTTCCTATTTACTGATAAAAAGCCTGCGAAAAGTGGCTTAGGTATTTATTTTGAACAAAGAAAAAAATCATAGCGCAGACAACATTTGGATCTTTAAATTTCGATTAAAAATTTCTTTGCAAATTTCAACCAAAGTACCGGAGTATCTCGCAAATTATTTCCCATTGACAATTCCTTTGAATAAAATAAAAATCAAACACGCTGTATCGTTATCGTTACACTCTTTTAATTCGCTTATTATTGAAACAATTATTGTACTGTATACTTATTGCACAAAAAAAGGATCGTGTACAATTTATATTCTTTTGCAGCGACCAATAAACAACTTAATTATATTAAAGATATCATAAAATGTGCATGTCATATTCTGTTTTTAAACATTTGTTTGTATTTAAATTGTCAAAATTCGTTTAAAAATAAATATTATTTTCAATGTTTTAAGCAAGTCTAGTTTCTGAGATCATATACACTGGGGGCTGACGTCAAAGCGTAGTCCGTTTTTCTACGACATCGGGTATATGTTTCACTACGAATTTGTGCGGTTAAACATGAAATATACCGCTGATTTATCAAAATTCGTTGAGTAACTTATACATTATATTTGTAGTTCGTTGCACAACCAATACATACTCTGTGCAAAACCTATACATAAAGCGACTTGTAATTTCCTTCCAAACAAAGTATTTGAATGATTAAAATATATGTTTTGTACTTGTATTATAGCTCAAAATTAATGTAACTGTTGCATCTACGCTCATTTGTAATTAGTTTGTTATTGAAAATAAGTACCTACCATTACTGGATGTTCCGTTCTCTAATCCATAAATACCTATGTATAATTTTTTTAATTGATAAAATGGCAAGTACTGTACATATACGGTCTATTTCATGCAGTTTATCTTCATAATGATCAGATTCGTCAGAAAAATCCATAATTTTAAATAAAAGTATTGATGTAATAGCAATGCAGTTGATCGTCTCGGCAGAAATAAAGGTGTTAAACATAGCGGATGTACATGAGTGACGTCACAGCAAGGGAGGTAAGTCAGTCCAGCTTTTAGAAAACAGTGCGCTATTGGAAGATTTACCTGGTGATTTATGGCATATGGTGTAACGCTTAATTGTTGCAAATAGATTTATTCCGCATCTCAAACAATTATGTTTAATATTATAAAGTTTCCAAAAGTGTTAAAATTGACCTTTAACATTGCGTGAAGCATAACCAAGTACATGAATGCTGCACACATCAATTTCTTGTACAAGAACACAGGCTTATTGAATAAAAGTAATTGTGATGTATTTCACATTAACAAAAGCAGCATAAAAAACTGTCTTCTATGCACTAGTTAAATTTCTTAATCAAAATTGTTTTGAAGTCATTTGAAAAAAAAAGCACCACTTACCGGTGTGTTTACATTCATTAACGTTTAATTATGAACCCCAAAATCATGTGATCCTGCAGTCACAGCAATCACAACAGAGCTGATCACTGTAGTGACAAGTCACACACACAGAAGTTGCTTTACAAAATATGTAGCAAATTGTAACAATCATGTTATAGATAGAAATTGTGAGTTGAACTAAAAATGTGTCACAGGCACCGATGC
>VMBQ01000697.1:190254-237026 GCA_007657795.1 Dreissena rostriformis | reverse complement strand
CCCCCAACAAAACATGGGAAATGAAGAAAACAGCCTGTCAAACTAGTCATGTACTAGGATACTGTCGCCTTGCAGTAATCTTGGTTCTCATTGTGACTACCGGCAACACTTCCATTGATTTATCCAAGTCAAAGTCTGTGTTTTCTTGATGATATTTTCAGTGTTTTATCCATCATCTTTCATGTATTCTTAATGTCATGATTTATGCGAGTCAAATTCTGTGTTTTCTGTATGATTTTGCGGTGTTTTATCCATCATGTTTCACGTATCCTAGATGCCATCAGAGAAGAGAGGAAGTACTCTGAGCCGACGTCTGTGGTGGACCTGAAACATAATCCAGACACGGAAAACATTGCCCATATGAAGATGTTCAGAGCTCAAAGGAACCTCTACATTTCAGGCTTTGCCCTCTTTCTGTGGTTGTACGTACAATGATAAAATGAGCCGCGCTCTGGGAAAACGGGGATTAATGCATGTGTGTTAAGTGTTTTCGTATATTACCTTTTGCATTCCACACAGGCTAATCAGGGAAGACTCGTTTCAAGAAAGTCTCTTCAAACGAAATTCTAGTTAAGGCGGAAAGTGTCGTCCCTGATTAGCCTGTGCAAACTGCACAGGCTTATCAGGGACAACATTTCACGCACATGCATTAAGAGCAGTTTTCCCAGAACATGGCTCAAATATTAAGATCAATTCTTCAGCTTGTGAGGTTCATTTTACAAATGCTAAATGGCAGTGGATTGGGCTAAAATGTTTCTAGTAAAATAAAGTCATAAAGCATTCCACTAAAATGTGGTGAGGTTTTGTTATCATATTTGGCATATTTCAAATGAAAAAAACACACATATAAATAATGCAAATGTATTGTACTTTTACATAAATGTACTGGATTAAATTCACCCCCAATAAAATAGTGTCCATATAAAACTATGTCTGTGTTCTGTCAAATAGGGTTTTTACAGAAAAAAATTAAACATGCTTTTGTCAAATATGTCTGTGAGAAGATGTAAAGAAATTTGTTGTTATAAATTGTTTTTGTATAATTTCTTCCCTGTGTAACAGTCTGATAAAATCGAACTCTCAAAATTATTATGCTAACGATTAAGATCAATACAAAATGAAGCACAAATGTAGAATCATCATTAAGAATGTTATATTCTGTAAGATTGTCAAGAGAAGTAATTCCACTTTGTGACTGGTGGACAGTGAACTTCAGTTGATGTAGATATTAAATTGTTCTTTGACATTTCCAGTGTAATCCGCCGCCTAGTGACGCTGATATCCACACAGGCTCAACTCCAGGCACAGGCTGAAGCCAGTACTAAGCAGGCAAAGGGTGCTTCAGACCAAGCCAAGAAACTCATGGAAGAAATCGAAAACTTGAAAAATATGGTAGGCATTTATCAGTTTATAGATTAGGTTTAAACAATTTTAACAAAGAGAAACAATAGTCCTGTCTGCCATTTGAAGGATGTAAAATATCCTGACATGTGGAGCTCAGATCGGGATGTATAGGTGGTGCAGGAGACTGTATCTAGACATCATTCTAGCAGGTTTGGGCAACCAATCGTTTGTCATGACTTTTAAACATAACATGACGTCACTAAGTTATTGTTATTTTTATGCCCCCGAAGGTGGGCATATAGTGATCACACTATCCGTCTGTCTGTCCGTCCGTCTGTCTGTCCGTCTGAAATTCCGTCACACTTTGTGTTTAGGTTTTGCGTTTAGGTTTTGAAAAATGTGGAAAAAGGGGGCATATGTCATACTATGGTGACAAGCCTTGGTGTACTAAGCTGCATAATGCAATGCAAATGTTTGTGATTCTACACAAGTAAATAATCCTGGCATATTTACACAAGTTCTGCTTACTTAGAGCTGGCATGGGATTCAAACTCATGGCGAAATATTGATTCAGTCCATTATAACATAAAAAAAAAATTAACACTATCATTTTGTGATGCTGCAAACTGAAATTAAGATTCATCGCCAGATTTCGTATTTGAAATTGAAAATGGTTTGTCACAGTACCCATATTTCTTTGCAGTAAATTATACAGGTCAGTAAGATTCGGTGTGTACACAATGAAACTTATCTACTTGAACCAATATACATGTTTAACGTGTTTTATAAAGGTGAAGTTAATATAATTGCTTACAACAGCCTAGCTGTTGGGTTTGTATAACAAATTGCTGAATATGTTCGGTTTGTATTACAAATTGCTTTATAATGTCTGCTTTCAAAAGTTAACAAAAGTTGGTTATTATGAATGATAGCATAGGTGACCACCTTATTTACATTTCAGTGATTTTTAATGACCAATTTGGGGTAGAAATTTGGCCCAATTATAATTCAGATTTATTTTTTTAAAGGCTAAATTTAAACAAATATGGACTTAGTTATACAATCCCAGCAATTTTTTATCATGCCAATTTTGAGCATCATCTAATTTAGCTAATCATTTGATAAATGTTATGTTACAAAGTGGAGTATAAACATGCAATCATGCTTATCCCCCTCCAAAAAAATTGTCTTATGAAATAACATTCTCAATCTTAAAGGCCACGCCATCGTTCGCCCAAAACTGAAAAACAAACACTGCATTGTAAGAATTTTACTTCCACAACATTAACATTTTACGAATTTCACTTTCACCACTTTGTTTGAATCTTGTTGTTTTAGGCCAAGCTTGAGGACACTGATCTGGATGCTGTGAAAAGAGAAAAGGACCTTGCCCATAACTTGGATGATGTACAGCAAGAACTCAAGAAGCTTAAGAAAGGTAGGTTGTTTGTTGGTTGTCAACCAGCGACCCGTTTCATCTGTGGTTGCAGCGGAGTTGCAGTTGCAATAGCAATTGACAGTTAATATCAACTTGCAACCAGCATCTCGTTTCAATAAAAATTGCAGTCCAAACATATACCTGCTGATGTCAAAAATGGATTGAAACTTTGTGACTGCCAAAGAGTTGATGCAACTTGAAAAGAAATGCATCATGTACTTGCCACTTTGATGCAATCATTGATGAAACAGATCCTAAAATATAATGAATAAACTAGGGGTGCAGCATTATGGCAAAACCTGAATTGCAATATACAGTAAAATCCTGCTAATAAGACCACTCAAGAAACTTCATTAAAGTGATCTTCATGGCAAGGTGGTCTAAACAGCGAAGTTGACTGGTCACCACCTTCAGAGAAAGTTTCTTACAAACTTTAGACATTTTCCGATTTCCGTCAACAATGATCACAATCTCTGATAATGAAATTGTTATGCAACAGTGTATAAAGTCACAGGTTTAAAAAATTTATCATAGTTATTCAGATAATATTTTATTTACGGTTTGTTGTAGATATATACTCTAACAAGATATAGGGGTTGTGATATATTTTTCAGTGCATGAATTTTTCAAGGTATATAGTTAAAGCGAAAGAATATTATCTTATTTGTTTTGCGTTCATTAAAGAAAATGAGATCAACCCATCTTCAGTAAAGATTTGTGGTAAATATCGATATGACTTTTATTCTGTGTTAAAACTTCAATCATGCGATATAAAAAATTATCGTTATTTCGACTGCATCTATAGCATGTTTATATATTGGATAGTGCAAAGTTGAATAAGCTACACCATTCAATCCCATAAACACAAAGTCCATTATTTTATTAATCCCCTGCTGCAAAGCGTTACGGATTTTATAAGAATGCCATTTGTCCATCTATCAGTCAGTCCATCAGTCCGTACGTCTCAATAACACTTTTGTGTCCTAAAATGTTACAGTTATTGAGACAATGCGCATAGGTCATGAGTCAGTCACACATGCTTTAGGTCAAGGTCATACTTCAAGGTTGAAAGTCTGAGCCTCTGTTTTCTTGTCTGATCCATATCTCCTATACCCATTGAGGGATTACCATGAAACTTGGCTACTGTGTTTAGGTAATTGAGACGATGTGCAGAAGGCACAAGTCAGTCACGTTGGCTTAAAGTATATGCCATTCTTCAAGATTAATAAGATCTTGGCAGGGGATATACCTTTCTGCTCAACTGTCATGTTATTTTAAATTTCAGTTTTAAATTTTTATGACATTTCTATAAACTGTTCATTGTAGAGCTCCAATCGAAGGAACTTGACTTCAACACGTTGAAGAAGCAGTCGGAGGGTACCAACAAAGAGTATGACAGGCTGCTGAACGAGCTCGCAGTAACACAGGTGGGTGTGCCAGACTGGTCTTAAACATCCAGGGCCAATATTCACCAAAAAATCTTTAAAAAAAAAAGTATCTGGCAATTTCGTGATTAGGCATTTAAAAAAAAATAATAAAACAAGTAAATACCAGCAGGCCCCAATTTCTAAATAATTCTTATCCTTTTTTTAACCGGATTAGCTTCTCTTTTTTTGTTAAGTGTGCACAAAATTCCTTTAAAAAATACTACAAACTTTAAATGAAAATTGAATGTGAAGCAAATAGCATCAATATTATTTTATGCAGACTATAAACTTTCAAATAGTTATACACATGTATGACTCAATTACCGGTAAGTAAGTTACTTAAATCAGGCTTAGTAGTTTTGAGAAATTGGTGCCAGTTATTGCTTAAAATTGTAATCTGACACAATTGAAAATTAGTTCTTAAATATGCCCTTACTTAAGATTTCACTTAGGAGCTTCGTAAATACCGACCCTGATACAATGTCATGTAATTGAAAGCTAACCTTACACAAATTATTGTAACAGAATTGTGGGTGATTGAACCCTTTTTAATAGACTTGAATGGCTCTGTAACCCACTGCTCGAAAATGAAGTAACTTGTTGTATATATTCATGTTATTGGATGTTCATTTTAAAAATGTTCATGTAAATATATATACCTGAAGAACCAGGTCTCTAGGTATATAAAAAGGTTAAATTCTAAGTGCAGAGCTATCAACCATGGAGTAGTTAAATGGTTATTTAATTGAAATTTATTCTTCTGTATTGCTATTTAATTTTAATCTTGATGATATGATATCAAGTTTTATTTATACTTAAATCTTTTGTGAATGAATCTGGGCCAAGTGCAAGGTTGTGAGATTCTTAAAACCAGTTTGCATAGACCGTTTTAAGATGGTGACCCTAGCTTTCTTCTTCTTTGTTTTAGTGTGTTGTGTACTTTTGCATCTTGACCAGTACATTTGATTTATTTGTAATTGTTTGTCAATCTGTTCCTTACCATAAATAAAAGTTTTGAATGGCTTAATAAGGTATCTCTTCGGCTGGTGCAGCTGAAGTTTTACTTGGTGTATATTTGTTCTTTTCGAAGCCAGGTTTTTAGATTGAATGTAAAAGATACAGTGCAAAAAATCAACCCTCAACCCTTTGTCTGGAACTGCCCCTTTTCCAGCATGGGAATTGATTTTCCAGTAACTGGGAACAAGTTCAAGCTTGCTTAGACCATCGTCATGGTCACATTTAAAGGTCCAATAATATTCAAGAGCATAATGTTGTCATTTATCATATGTCATAAAAATATGTTTCAAGAAATAATCATCATAATGACATAGGGAAGTGAGGTATACAAACATTGTATGCAAATACACTTGTTTTTACAAGAAACCTGAAACAAACCATGTTTTACTTTTTGAACTGCGGAATACGTTGGAATCTGACCATTGATGACATGCCAATGTAGGAATAAGGGTCAAAATACCTGTTTAGTTAAATGTTCACCAACTATGTCTCTGTGTTGCTTTCAGGCAAAGCTTGAGGCATCTGAGGGAGGGGACAAGAAATCAAACTAGAAGAGAAAAAAAGGCTGATAGTGAAGTCAAGTGTTTGAAGTCCTGACATTTATCTAGAATTTTGACTGTGTTAAGTGGTTACATACTGATGTTTTGTTCATTGCATTTGACTTTTGCTCCCTTTTAGATTTTGCAATGTGAACAAATTATCCTTTAGCAATTAATATCCATCAACATGAGCTTAGAACGGATTAGAAATTCAAATTCAAATTACTATACAGTGTTAATGTTAAGTTCTATTCTTTGTATTACTGATTTCAATCAAATTTTAGGATATAATTTTATTTAAAGTTGACTAAATTGTTTTGTTAATTGTTAATCATATTTGTGTTTCTTATAAGCCATTTAATAATTTAAGAACGCAAATTGTATGTCTGCATCTTACATCTTACTTGTGTATGTAAAGTTGTGCGTGTTTTTGTGCATATTTTGCATTTTTATGTCCACCAGTATATACTGGGGGACATATTGTTTTTGCCCTGTCTGTCTGTTGGTCTGTTGGTTGGTTTGCGCCAACTTTAACATTGGCCATAACTTTTGCAATATTGAAGATTGCAACTTGATATTTGGCATGCATGTGTATCTCATGGAGCTGCACATTTTGAGTGGTGAAAGGTCAAGGTCATCCTTCAAGGTTAGAGGTCAAATATATGTGGCCAAAATCGCTCATTTTATGAATACTTTTGCAATATTGAAGATAGCAACTTGATATTTGGCATGCATGTGTATCTCATGGAGCTGCACATTTTGAGTGGTGAAAGGTCAAGGTCATCCTTCAAGGTCAGAGGTCAAATATATGTGGCCCAAATCGCTTATTTTATGAATACTTTTGCAATATTGAAGATAGCAACTTGATATTTGGCATGCATGTGTATCTCATGGAGCTGCACATTTTGAGTGGTGAAAGGTCAAGGTCATCCTTCTAGGTCAAATATATGGGTCAAAATTGCTCATGTAATGTAACTTCTGCAATATTGAAGCTAGCAATTTTATATTTGACATGCATGTGTATCTCATGGAGCTGCACATTTTGAGTGGTGAAGGGTCAAGGTCAAGTTCATCCTTCAAAGTCAAACGTCATATAGGTGGACATAGTGTTTCACAAACACATCTTGTTTGTTACTGTTGATTATTGGATGTGTCAAAATGTTTGAAATGGGGATTTTCCTTAAATGCTTTAACAGAATACAGAATTCTATCTTCAGTATGAAACTATCTACAAAATATTTACCAAAAAAGTTTAAATTCAGAGACATTTCACTTGAAATTCAGAGTTCAAGAAATGCAATCTTAAATAGATTGTTACATTTATTTTTGATAACTGTTAAAAGAGGACATTTTATTAACAAGGTATTTATTAATTAACAATCATGTAAGAGTGCTTAATATCACATTTCATTGTATCACTCCTAAGTTGATATCAACCTGGTACAAAAGTGCCTGATATAATTTTGTGTATCAGGTCATTAGGGTTATTATGGTAATGTGGCATATGGCTAGGAATAAACTATAAGTATCATTTTCGGTAAAAACTTGCCAGATTCAGCAAAACAAGACTTAGAAACCAAGATTTAATATATTTTAGAAACAAAAAGCAATAAAAACAGCATAATAGTATTTTACAAATATTAACCTGAAGTGGTCATCGTTAAAACATAATATAACATATTTATTCCCGCTAAAAATGCAGCGTGGTAGTGATTTTTTTTTTTTTTCTTTTAATGGGGCATGCAGGTATGATAAACAGAAAAACGGGTTATTGCCCAATCTTTTGTAATATATTAGACTCAGCACCAATAAAAAATTGCTAGGCAAGCCTCGCAATTATATTATACTGATCCTTACCTGATGTTTTACAAAATATGAGGGTAGTAGCCTGTTGTTCCTTATGTATCCATGTTTTTGTTTAGACATGTGACTTACAACTGTGTCATGTTTACTACTTTCGTAATTATATTGACAATGTTAAAATCCCATGTTAAATTGAGAATCAGTCTTTGTGCATTCTCTTATTATGCTTAAATAAACAATATAATAAAAATATACAAGTTTTCTATTCTTTTTCCTCCCATTGTATTAACTGAATTCTATTGTCCTCAGATAATGAGTAGCATTGATTCTCATATTATGTATAGAAGTAGAGAACACAGTGGTGTACAGGATGACATGTTGTCACAGCTGCTTGGAGGTTCCTGGTTTGATCCTGAACATTGATTCTCAGATTATGTATAGAGGAAGAGAACACAGTGGTGTAGAGGATGACATGTTCTCATAGCTACTTGGAGGTTCCTGGTTTGATCCTGAACATTGATTCTCAGATTATGTATAGAGGAAGAGAACACAGTGGTGTAGAGGATGACATGTTCTCATAGCTACTTGGAGGTTTCTGGTTTGATCCTGAACATTGATTCTCAGATTATGTATAGAAGTAGAGAACAGAGTGGTGTAGATGATGACATGTTCTCATAGCTACTTGGAGGTTCCTGGTTTGATCCTGAACATTGATTCTCAGATTATGTATAGAGGAAGAGAACACAGTGGTGTAGAGGATGACATGTTCTCATAGCTACTTGGAGGTTCCTGGTTTGATCCTGAACATTGATTCTCAGATTATGTATAGAAGTAGAGAACACAGTGGTGTAGATGATGACATGTTCTCATAGCTACTTGGAGGTTCCTGGTTTGATCCTGAACATTGATTCTCAGATTATGTATAGAAGTAGAGAATACAGTGGTGTAGATGATGACATGTTCTCATAGCTACTTGGAGGTTCCTGGTTTGATCCTGAACATTGATTCTCAGATTATGTATAGAAGTAGAGAATACAGTGGTGTAGATGATGACATGTTCTCATAGCTACTTGGAGGTTCCTGGTTTGATCCTGAACATTGATTCTCAGATTATGTATAGAAGTAGAGAATACAGTGGTGTAGATGATGACATGTTCTCATAGCTACTTGGAGGTTCCTGGTTTGATCCTGAACATTGATTCTCAGATTATGTATAGAAGTAGAGAACACAGTGGTGTAGATGATGACATGTTCTCATAGCTACTTGGAGGTTCCTGGTTTGATCCTGAACATTGATTCTCAGATTATGTATAGAGGAAGAGAATACAGTGGTGTAGAGGATGACATGTTCTCATAGCTACTTGGAGGTTCCTGGTTTGATCCTGAACATTGATTCTCAGATTATGTATAGAAGTAGAGAACACAGTGGTGTAGATGATGACATGTTCTCATAGCTACTTGGAGGTTCCTGGTTTGATCCTGAACATTGATTCTCAGATTATGTATAGAGGAAGAGAACACAGTGGTGTAGAGGATGACATGTTCTCATAGCTACTTGGAGGTTCCTGGTTTGATCCAGATCATTGATTCTCATATTATGTATAGAAGTAGAGAATACAGTGGTGTAGATGATGACATGTTCTCATAGCTACTTGGAGGTTCCTGGTTTGATCCTGAACATTGATTCTCAGATTATGTATAGAGGAAGAGAACACAGTGGTGTAGAGGATGACATGTTCTCATAGCTACTTGGAGGTTCCTGGTTTGATCCTGAACATTGATTCTCAGATTATGTATAGAGGAAGAGAACACAGTGGTGTAGAGGATGACATGTTCTCATAGCTACTTGGAGGTTCCTGGTTTGATCCTGAACATTGATTCTCAGATTATGTATAGAGGAAGAGAACACAGTGGTGTAGAGGATGACATGTTCTCATAGCTACTTGGAGGTTCCTGGTTTGATCCTGAACATTGATTCTCAGATTATGTATAGAGGAAGAGAACACAGTGGTGTAGAGGATGACATGTTCTCATAGCTACTTGGAGGTTCCTGGTTTGATCCTGAACATTGATTCTCCGATTATGTATAGAGGAAGAGAACACAGTGGTGTAGAGGATGACATGTTCTCATAGCTACTTGGAGGTTCCTGGTTTGATCCTGAACATTGATTCTCATATTATGTATAGAGGAAGAGAACAGAGTGGTGTAGAGAATGACATGTTCTTATAGCTACTTGGAGGTTCCTGGTTTGATCCTGAACATTGATTCTCAGATTATGTATAGAAGTAGAGAACACAGTGGTGAAGAGGATGAAATGTTCTCATAGCTTCTTGTAGGTTTCTGGTTTTATCCAGAACTATTATTCTCAGATTATGTATAGAAGTAGAGAACACAGTGGTGTAGAGGATGACATGTTCTCATAGCTACTTGGAGGTTCCTGGTTTGATCCTTACTTGGAGCAATCCCATGTAGAAAACCATTATTTGGAATATGCACTTTATTGCAGTTTTTTGTCAGACTAAAATTGTGGTTGCTACGGTTACAGAAATTCTAATCTATTCCCTGTGATAACTCTGTATGTGCATAGAGGGCCATATGGTGAACATGCACACAAATATATTTTTGTTTTCTCGTCAGACCAAATTTGTGGTTGCGTTAGTTACGACACGTTACCGGTTGTGGATTTATGTTTTGTCTGTGACAAAGCTTTTGTTCTTTTTGCATTGAATATGAACATCGTGATGATGTTTGCTATTATACTGGTTCCCGTCGTACAATAATATTTTAGTGACAGGGCAGGTAATCCAGACTAGGCCCCATATCAGTAAAACGAAGCTCACAGTGAAGTGCATTGTAACCTCAACAATGAATGTAAATTATTTTCTTGTGGACTATTTATCAACCGGTGATTATGTAAACAAAAGCATGACTTTGATGATTTTTTAGCTGTCAAGTAATTCTTAAGATTTAAGAAATGAAACTTACACACGTTATTAATCAAGTCAGAAAGGTTGTTTGTGGCATCTCTGGTGGAGTTGACAGTGCTGTTTCTGCTCTTGTTTTGAAAAGCAAAGGTAGCGATTTTGGGGTCTTCAAATAAGTCCTATGGACTTGCAACGTAAATGGTTCCAATAAGAACTGGCTACCATAACTTTAAATGTAAATCTTCTTTTTTTTCTGAATATTTGCGACATTAAATTATGTGAAAATCTCCAATCACAAAGTATACTATGATTTGAAAGTCTGAGTCAACATAAAAACTCCCTGACTTCAAAACTGACTAAAATATGCAGCATAATTGCAGGCTTCGCGAAATTGGAAACAATCTGCCGGTCATCCGGACAGGCATTTCAGAAAATGTGCCGGTCCGGAGAAAATTTAGCTGGACCGAAAAAAACAACAACACAACTATGTACATTAACATAAAACCTTTATTTAAGCTCAACAAGCCACTGCCAGTTCTTTATCCTAATAAGATAACAGTTATTAACAGTTAATTTAAGTTCCTAACGAATAATTATGTCCAATGTTTAAACAAAATTAAGACTGAATTACCGTTGACATGAGACATTAAAATCCAACGTAATCCATGCATATACATTTTTATTCTACCGGAGAACAGTCAACTAATCAAATTTACAACCAACTTATGTACACATGAGACAGCCACAGTAGAGGTTTTTAAAACCCTTACTCCTGCCTGTACATACTTGCTGTGTAAATAATTTCAAACTAAACTAAAATTCATCTGAGCACTTTTGTACAGTCTTCACTTTTTACCTGAGCTGTATTTGATCATGATGATGACTAGACCTGTTTGCTGAAGAGAGACATGTATCGAAAGTCTACCAGAGTATTATTTAAATATTGATGTCACGATAAAAATCAATAATTTTCAACTTCTTGCACGTATTTATAACAAATCAAGTTTAAATAATTTTAAATATCATTGTTAAATAATATGCAATAATATGTATAAGAATATCAATCAGGGAGTTAGGGAAAGCCGAATGCCAGGTCAAGNCCCCCCCCCCCCCCACTTCCATACTAATGCCCCACCCTTTTGAAAATCCCACCCTTTTCTGTCACTTGTCAATGTTCATGTAAATACAGATACACACAACATGTTTGTATTGGCTTTTATGATTTCATAGATTAAAAAGAACATACTTCATGGAATATTTGCTGAAAAGGTGACTTATTATATGTATATAAGTACTTGAGTGGAAAGTACACAATTGAGTCACTTACAATGTTCACAGTTTACCATCCAATGATTTTCATTAAAAAGGTTACCCTGCCCCTTTTCTTGTATGTACCAAGCGCTTCATTTTTCCAACGTACACATACAAAATGTATTTCATTCCAGCAAATTAGTTTTCTTTCATTAGAACTGATACCATTTTTGCATGCATAATGATACAATTATTTTCAGTGGACACGAGTTTAAATTGATGAATAATAGATTACTTCTTAATACACGTATATTCATTTGTTTAGGCTATGATGTCCATGGCCTGTTTATGAAGAACTGGGATGCCGTGAATGAGCATGGTATATGCACGTCTGACATTGACAGGGAAGACGCAAAGTTTGTCTGTGACCGCCTGGATATACCCTTCCATGAAGTAAACTTTGTGAAGGAATACTGGAATGATGTTTTCTTGTAAGCCATAACTTACTATCCCAATGTTTATTGTAAAACGTTTTGCTGCTTTTCATTTCTACTACTTTAAATTAAGCTTTAAGAATGTGTACTATTCTATTTATACATGTGTAGGGAAAGATTTACATCGCCTGACCGTCTGGATATGTCAGCACAATAAAATCTTTTAAATTGTAATGTATTTTTTTTTAAATATATTTAATAGAAAATGCAGTAACTATGCTAAAAAAACCTAATTAAAAGTGTTTGACTAAGAAAATCATAGGATTCAGCAAATAAGAAGAAATAAACTGATCCCGGAACTCGCTTTAGTTTAGAAAAATTCACTGATCACCCCTGTACAAACAATGCTGATCCATTATATCAACCAATGATAGCTCAATTTAAATAATAACGGTTGATACGATGTGTGATTTTGAAAGGATTATAAATGGGTCAGCTTTATTTGTACCAGGAGATTAGTGGGTTTTTCCAAAATGTTGTTTTTCTGGGATACATATATTGTCACCAGACTTGTCTGGCTTTTCAGCCTGCCCCCTTTTAGTAGCACCCTGTACCTTTTTTTATCCTAGATCTTTCCCCATATAAGATATACTAAGGTACCACTGCAATCAGCAAAATCAATAATTTAATGAGCGCCTTTGCTTTACCTGACACAAAAAGCGTAGATTGAAATAAGAGTGATCTTGCGTTTACTATTCTCCATGATAACTAATAATGATACACGATTTTACATGATAATATGTATAAGAAGGCTCAATTATTAGTATAAAACATTAACCTGCCATGAATTTTGTTGTAAAGAATTAAAGTTGATTGTCATGTTTTTGTTAATTAACGTTGACCATGTTAACTGATTTGTATTTGTTTCTGTCTCAGATCATTCCTTCAAGATTTGATGCAAGGCAAAACTCCAAATCCTGATGTGCTGTGTAACAAGTGCATTAAGTTTGACGCCTTTTTCAAATATGCTACGGAAACGCTTGGAGCTGATGCCATAGCAACGGGTCACTATGCGCAGACCAGCGCTGGATATGACCTGGATAATATTGATCCAAGACATGGTTGGTATGATAACAAGGATATTTGTTGCCAATTATCAGGGTACTAGAATACTATCAGAATAGCAAACAGTTTGGATCCTGATGAGACGCCACGTTCTGTGGAGTCTCATCTGGATCCAAACTGTTTGCAAAGGCCTTCAAAATCCGGTTCCAGCGCTAAAAGGGATATGCACTAAGTAATGGTAAACCAGCTTACACAGGAGAAGTGTGAGTAGGTTAACTGTCCACCGTGATATGACTGAAATACTACTGAAAATAGCACAAAATCTCATTAAAACAAAACAAATGCGCCATTCTCTGGGAAAACCAGACTTAAAGCATGTGTGAAAGTGTCCATCCAGATTTCCCTGTACAGGTCGCACAGGCTAATAAGGAACGACACTTTCAGCAATCATGAACATTTTTCTTTAAAGGATGTCTCTTCTAAACGAAAATCCAGTCTAGGCAGAAAGTGTACTCCCTGATTAGCCCGTGCGGACTACATAATCGAAGCAACACTTAATGCACATACATTATGCCAGCATTTCCCTGAGTGCGGCTCATAAATATGTAAATATCTCAAAGCAAGTGCACATTTAGATTATTCCAATTTAAATATCTGCAGGCGTGGATATGCTCAAGGCGGTGGACCAGTCAAAGTGCCAGACGCTATTTTTGTCCCAGATTTCCCAGCATGCTCTGAGAAAGGCATTATTTCCTATCGGCGGAATGATGAAATCAGAGGTGAAAAAGATTGCTCGAAATGCTGGGCTTGATAGAATAGCAGACAGACGTGAGGTATGTGATGTTATTGTTTGCTGTAAAAATACACAAAGTATTCAAAATTTTCTGAACTTGTTTCACATTGTCATTGTCTTTTTTTCCAAATAAATCATTTTGTTTGCTATATTATACATTGTTTTTTGTGCCATCCTAGTTTAGAATTAACAAAGTCTTCGAATTTTTCTGACCTGAATACACATTGTCATCGTCTTTTATCCCAAATATAACATTTAGTTGACTTTGTTATGCATTTTTCCTTGTGCGATCCTAGTTATAAATAAACCAACAATATTTTTCAGGAAGGGCAGATATAATTTTCACGTATTTCTCTTTGATCGTTTCAGAGTATGGGCATTTGTTTTATAGGTAAAAGAAAATTTCAAGACTTTATTGATGAATATGTTGATGCACAAAAAGGCAACTTTGTGAACATGGAAACTGGCGAGGTGTTGGGTGAACATAAAGGTAATTCATAATAGTACTGTCAGTGTTTAATGTTGTTAAGATCTGCATGCCATACAGTCATGCATTTCAAAATATCTTTATACAATTTAGAGGTTCGTAAGTTCTGTAAAAGTCTGTTCATAATGCCTAGGCAAACCTTTTCTATAATACATACTAATTATGTGTATGAATGTAGGTCTGTTGATTATTAATGACCAATTAATGAAGTTTAATATACTTGGGATGTGTATAGAAAATCATTTGAAATGAGCAGTCTGGATACAATTCTCTCATTGTTTTAACAGTTGAATAAAACATAATTGTGAATAAGTTATATAAAAAGTGTAAATTAAACACAGTTATTGAAATTCAAACAAATCCTGCACTAGGTAAATTTAGGCTTGTAAGGAATCTCAGATTTATATGGAGAAGATAAAAAATAATGAAGCCTTGAACATACATCTAATTTTCTACAACACAACACACAGACTGATTGTAATTTGAACCTCATGACATGTGCATCACTGTTCTTGAGATATCTTCCAAATTTCACTAAATTCTGGTTATCTGTTAAATGCAGCGCTTAATAAACCATCAGAAAATGCACCAAGTGTACTGGTTTTTGCACGAAAATTATTGTTTGTCCTATGTGAAAACCAAAAGACACTTCAATGAATGGTTCACATTGTGATCCAATTTTTTAAATCATTAAGCTATTGATTGTCATATTTTATAGGATACGATCAAAAGGTAATGTATGTGTGTAGTTAAGAGGTACATGTATTGGTTGCTTATGCCTTGAAAAGTAGCCCGACTATGCTTTCCATTTTAATTTATTAAGATGTACTGATAATTTGAACCCCTTAATGAACAGGTATATACTACCCAGTATATACAGTATATATTTATGCCCCCCTTCGAAGAAGAGGGGGTATATTGCTTTGCACATGTCAGTCTGTCGGTATGTCGGTCCGTCCACCAGATGGTTTCCGGATGATAACTCAAGAACGCTTAGGCCTAGGATCATGAAACTTCATAGGAACATTGATCATGACTCGCAGATGNATGGTTTTCGGACACCACCACCACCACCACCACCACCACCATTGTTCACAGTGACAAAAAATGTATTCACACAATGGCTGCCACGACAACTGACAGCCCATATGGGGGGCATGCATGTTTTACAAACAGCCCTTGTTAAATTAGGGATGCAACACTAACCTACTGGAATGATCAGTTTGAAAACCAACTTTTAGTAATCGCATCCCGTATACCACGCTTTGGCTTCATTATTTTTTAACTTACGGGTATACAGGTAGATTAGCTTGTAATATTTTCATACTCCTGAAACATTGTAAAGGAATTCAGGCTTTCATGGATTAAAGATATCTTTTCAATGACTTAAAAACCCTCCAGATTTTTTTGTAAACACACCAGTATGTGTATTACTTTCAATTAACTATCCCTCTGACTGGTTTCAGGTGTTCATGCTTACACGCTGGGACAGAAGGCTCACATCGGAGGGCTTGGAGGGGAGCCAATGTTCATAGCAGACAAAAACATGCAGACTAACGAAATACTTGTGGTAGGCATTTGTAACTTGTAAAATTAATGTTTTAATAAAATGCTTAAAATTAATGTTATTTTAATAAAATAATATCAGAGATAATATCTTTGCATACTAATGTCTGTCCTAATAATTATAAAATAATTTTCGATACCGTAGTTTAATTTGTATTTGTTTGTACAAGGATACTTATTCATGTATAAAGTGTACATTTTCAACATTAATTGAAACCCCACTTCTTTTTACTTAAATATCTTAAACATGACTTTTTATGCCCCCGGTAGGGTGGCATATAGCAGTTGAACTGTCAGTCTGTCCGTCCCTCCTTCCGTCTGTAGGTCTGTGCGTCCGTCCGAAAACTTTAATGTTTGTCATAACTTTTGCAATATTAAAGATAGCAACTTGACATTTGGCATGCATGTGTATCTCACGAAGCTGCACATTTTGAGTGGTGAAAGGTCAAGGTCATCCTTCAAGGTCAAAGGTCCAAAAAAAAAGAAGTTAAATGCATGTGTATCTCATGGAGCTGCACATTTTGAGTGGTGAAAGGTCAAGGTCATCCTTCAAGGCCAAAGGTCAAATATATGGGTCAAAATCGCTCAAAAGGGGATATAGTGTTTCACAAACACATCGCTTGTTTTCATATTATTATTTTCAAAGCAGCGCAGTCAGGGGCATTGTGTTTCTGACAAACACATCTCTTGTTGCCAAAGTTTCAGTCAAAGTACATGTAGTCAGTATTTCTCAATTTTACTGTATTAAAATTAATATTAATGTTTAAAAAAAAATGGAAGGAATACAAGTATTTGCCGTGTTAACCTGTTCCAGCATATATTTGAGCTCATCGGAGCACAAAGCTTGAAGTTGCTATCAACATGATGGCATTGCTTCACAAGCTTAAATTTGTAGTTCTTACATTTAACACACATGAAGGATAATGTCTCTCATATAAATTTATGATTTTGTGTTTAAATTACTTTTTGCAGGTACCAGGTACAGATCATCCAGCATTGTTCGTACAGACAGTTTTCACAGAAGAATTACACTGGATAAACAATCCTCCTCGACAGTTGCTCACCGATCAGATGTTTGACTGTGAATTCAAGTACCAGCATGTTACACTTAAGGGGAGGAAAGTGCATTGCAGGTTAAGTGGGGGTAACTCAGTGATTGTATCCCTTGATGAACCAAAAAGGGCTATAGCTCCCGGGCAGTTTGCAGTGTTTTACGATGGTGATGTGTGTTTGGGTGGGGGAAAAATACGTAAAACAGGACCTAGCATGTATACCTTGGGCGAGAGAAACAAACTAACACAGTATTTAGACAGTGTAAGATCTTGAGACATACTGTTATACCAGACGCAATGGTCTTAATAGCAAGGTTGATGTACTAAGGCTGTGATGGCAGACATCAAACAATTGTGTGTTATTAAAAGTTTGAATGTTTATAAAAAATAATAAATTATTAATACATTGTGAACTTTTTTTATGCTTGGGCATCTACTGTGCCTAGAGAAATATAGTGATTGGCCTGTCTGTTCCTTTTTTTTTCCATTAGTCCTTCTGTTCATCTGTTTGTTTCTAACAAGGTTTGCCTTAAATGACACATTTTGTCTAATATCAAAGAAGCTTCCTACAAGGCTTTTATACTTGCTTGGATGATGGCTTTTAACGCTATCAACACAATCACCTCATCTGACCTCTTTTTGACCTTGACATTGACCTATGGACTTTTACTAATTCAGAAAGTCTGAATTCTTGGCCTATCCAAAATGGCTTGTTTAGTCTAATCTCAATACTGCGTGCTACAAAGATTTGATACGTGTATGGATGATGTCTTTGAACATTATCCCTTTGAGCGCTGGAACCGGATTTTGAAGGTTTTTGCAAACAGTTTGGATCCAGATGAGATGCCACAGAACGTGGTGTCTCATCAGGATCCAAACTGTTTGCTATTCTGATAGTATTCTTTGAAAAAAATCGAAGAAAATGCTAATTTTAGAAATTCAGCAGACGACATTTTAGCAGACGAAAAATTACCCAGCATGCAAAGGGTTAAAACACACCAACATCAACTGACTTCCTCTTGACATTGAACCCCTTTTGGATCAACACTAATTCAGAAGGTCCACATTCTTGGTTCATCCAAAATAATTTGTTTCGTGTAACATCAAAACCTCTTGCTACAATGCATTAATACTTTAATGGATGTTATCTGTGAATACTCAACACAACCACCTTATCTGACCTCTCTTTGACCTTGACTTACTATTGTACTAATAAAGAAACTCCAAATTCTTTGTTGACCCAAAATGAGGGTTTTGTCTAACATCAATTCTGCTTGCTACAAAAGCTTTGATATTTACAAGGATGATGTCTTTGAACACTATCTACACACCCACACCACTTGCCTCATTTTGATCTTGACATTGACCTAATTTTTTACTAATTCAGAAGGTCCAAATTCCGAGTAGCGGATCCGTGGTCTAGTGGTAACACACTGGCTTCACAATCCAGAGATCGCTGGTTCAATCCCCCGCTGCACCTAACCTACTAACTCGTCTTTCGCATGAGACGTTAAACCGAGGTGCAGTGTACTAGGTGCTATACACCAGGCACTAAAAGACCCAGGGTCACCTCTGGAACGGGGTGTCTCCTGTATCTTGCACTATCCCCCGTAACCAAATAACACGTCTTCTGGGGGTGATGGCCATATGGGAGACAATCTTAGTGCACTCAATAAAAAATGAAGACACACACACACAAATTCCGAGTCATCCTAAAATGACACATTTCATCGAACACCAATTGATGTTATGTATTTACGCTTTCAACATGCCCACATCACATAACCTGATTTTGACCTTGGCATGACCCTACTTTAGGACTTACACTAATTTTGAAGGTCAAATTCTTGGTTTACCAATATTGACAGTTTGCTTCACATCCGTACCACTTACTAAAAAGCTTTGATACTTCAGTTAAACACTCTGCAAATACTCGTCACCTGACCTCATTTTGACTTTGACCTACTTTGGACTTATTTTTCAAATCATCCAATTGATCATAACTGACAAGAGGGAAATAAGTGTGTATTGAATGCAGTATCTTTTTTATGCCCCCGATAGGGTGGCATATAGCAATTGAACTGTCCGTCAGTCTGTCTGTTCGTCCGTCCGAAAACTTTAACATTGGTCATAACTTTTGCAAAATTGAAGATAGCAACTCGATATTTGGCATGCATGTGTATCTCATGGAGCTGCACATTTTGAGCATACCTGTCAAGGGTCTTAAGTGGGTGAAAGTGAGACCAGATCTAAAGGGGTATGGCATGCCCCCCCCCCCATCAGGCTATTTCCTGAGCAAAATTAAGACTATTTTTTTTCTGAAATTAGCCCTTTTTTGCTTGAAAAGGTACTTCTGTTCCCATTTTTCATCATATTTACTTTTGTAGATTGCAGCCCCTGTGTATTTTTAGTTTTTTCTTCGCCAGTGAGCAACTTGCTGACATTTTGCAGCCGATTTTTTTTTTACATAGACACAGATGACGTTGTCTCTGGTACATGTGGTATTTAGGTTAGAAACCACTAAAACAGCCCGTCCGTCTCTGTAGTAATTATACGACATTTTATGAAATCCAAACATTACTTTTTTCATTTTTTTTTTGTTTTTCAAGAAATGCTATAGAAATTATTTAGTCAGCGTGAGACAGTCATTGCATGCCAAAAACCGTGAGACTCGCGGCTAAACCGTGAGACTTAACAGGTTTGTTTGAGTGGTGAAAGGTCAAGGTCATCCTTCAAGGTCAAAGGTAAAAAAACACAATCCAAGGGAAGTAATAAGCTTTAAAGGGAGATAATTTCTATACCTTCCAAAGGATACATAGAAATGTTATTTCAAAGCGGCGCAGAAGGGGGCATTGTGTTTCTGACGAACACATTTCTTGTTATTCAATATTATTGGAGTTCTTATGTAACTTATGATTGTGGCTATGAACTCGACTAAAAATTCGAGTTTATGAATGATTTACAAAGTAAAATTATACAAAAATTAGCATTTATCAATGTTACTCCTGATCAGTCAGATAATTGTCAATTAAAATAAATTGATACACTGTGATTGTTTTAAATCGGTATCTAAACATTGATTGGGATTGTTTTCACACATTACTTTTACTTTGCAAGCAGTATATATTCTCCTCAACAGCAGATATTTGTATTGTTAATTGATGTAATTTATAAATAATCAAATGACACTGGTCACAGTGACAGTGTCACTTGATGCGTTATTTCATACTTTTGGTTTGCAATTAGTGGTTATAATACGGAATAGCTGAGTGCCCATATCAAATTTGTCATACAGTACATCAAATGTTTTAGGGACATGCTATTGATCTTGACAAATAAATTGAAGCCAGCAAACAATTGAAATTTGCAAAATGTGTATGTGTAAAAGCATGTGACAGTTGAAGCTTAATTTCCTCAGGCGTTAATATGAATGTGAATAAAACTTCAGAAGTACATTTTTTTTATGGGTTTATGTTTTATCAAGAATGTACACAACTATATTCTAGCCCAGCCCTGCCTCACAACTTTTGTGGGGATTGTTCATGAAATTATTTGTATTTCCATCCATCTCCTACCTTTGATTCAAGTTAGGCAGCTGTCGGTTATTGGCATTAGAAGTTAAACTGAGAACTGGTCAACAAGCTTACCCAGGAAAGGTGCAAGTAAGTTAACTGACGACTTGTGTATGACGAAAATACTGTTGAATACTGCAAAAAAATATTCCAAATACACTGAAATAAATTGGATTCCCACCTGAATGCCATAATGGTGCATAGACCAGTACAATACTTGCAACACGCTCTTTCTGTGTAGAAATTATATTCACCTTGATTCAACCCCGACCCTATAAGTAAACTGCATGTACTAATAATTTATTTAATTTATTAACTAAGCACCATGTCTTCATAGAGTTGTTTTGTCCTTCCATGCTTTTGAAAATATAAATTGACCCCTCAAATGTTTTTAATGCAACTTTCACATAGGGTATTTCAATATTTTTATTACTTTAAATCGGCATATAATGCATTTTCATGATCGAAAATAATCATTAACAAACATAAACTATAATATTCATAACAAGAATAAGAAATTTCCTGTTTTTAAATAAATACAAAATGGCAGTATATATGTACACATTATACAACATGTAATCATACCTTACACAATTATGGTATGTGTTAATCCTTTCAGTGCGGGAACCGAATTTTGAAGGCCTTTGCAAACAGTTTGGATCCAGATGAGACGCCACAGAACGTGGCGTCTCATCAGGATCCAAACTGTTTGCTATTCTGATAGTATTCTTTGAAAAAAAAATCGAAGAAAATGCTAATTTTAGAAATTCAGAAGACAACATTTTAGCAGACGACAAATTTCCCAGCATGCAAAGGGTTAATTATACTATCAACTAAGATGACTTGTGTTCCTCAGTAATGAAAACTTGTTTAACACGCTAAATGCATACAAGGTAAAAAGAACCCATTCCCAATTCTCTACATAAAAACATTGTAGCTGAAAATAAGTTTAAGGAACTCTCATCATTCTATTCTTTGATAAAGTGAACAGTATGAGAAGAAAGAAAGTGAAAGTCATTAAATTTAGTGAAGACAATTCTTTAAAATTACGTGAAAAACGAATATATGAACGTGAGACCTCTGATCAGCCAGTCTATAAAATCTTGTGTATTATAAGCACCGGATGAACGATATTCATAACATATTAAACAAGGGGATGAAATATACAATGCTAACTTTTGATACCAGAGCCCTGGGAAAACTGAACTTAATTCATGTTATAAAGTGTCGTCCCACATTAGCCTGTGCAGTTAGAAGTGACGACACTTTCCACCAGACTGGATTTTCGCTTAGAACCGTGTGTCCTCCTGTGCGGACTGCACAGGCTAATCTGGGACAACACTTGCACTCATAAACTAGGTCTGGTTTTCCCAGACACCAGCTCAAATATATAGTTTGCCATGTGTTTTTCAGTACAGAAGAACGGTATTTTAAAGATAAACGAATATTTATGTTGATATTTGATATGTTGAATTTTTCCAACCTCGCGTCTGACTTTTTTTGTCTCTGGACATGTGGTAAAGAATAGAGAAAGATGTGTTGATTAAACATCGCATCATATATAGTTTGACATGTGTTTTTCAGTACAGAAGAACAGTATTTTAAAGATAAACAAATATTTATGTTGATATTTGAACAATTTTTCCAACCTAACGTCTGACTTTTTTTTGTCTCTTGACATGTGGTAAAGAATAGAGAAAGATGTGTTGATTAAACATCGCATCATACAGAGTATTTCTATGGTTCCTGTTGATTTAAAAAGGACAAGTGTAAAAACTAAACTGAAAATAGTCTTTGAGTTTTCAAAAATTCAGCAAAATAAAATACCTCGTAGTACCTTTTTTTATAAAAAGAAAGTAACTTTCCATGCATTTGGAAAAAAATGTAAGCAAACAACAACGGTATAAAAACATACACTTCACATAATGTTTCAAATGAAATTTTACTATTTTTAAACTAAAGAAGAACATAAGTACAGTCAGAAAATCTAAATGTTTTGTCTGTTAGTACAAATATACATGTAGTCATGTAATTTGCGGTGTCGTCTGCTACCAAGTGAAGAAGTACGCGAGCTCCTCCTCCTCCTTGTTTTGCTGATCGTTTCTGTCGTCCTCCTTCTTCTTGTGACGTGGGGGCTCTGAGCGGAACACCAGCTTCCTGCCAGTCTGCACGAGAGAGAGAATTGATGGGGGCATGTAAGGAAATACAAACTCTTAAGTGATGGGGGCATGGAAGGAAGTAAAAACTCTTAAGTGATGGGGCGTGTAAGGAAGTAAAAACTCTTAAGTGATGGGGCATGTAAGGAAGTAAAAACTCTTTAGTGATGGGGCATGTAAGAAAATAAAAACTCTTTAGTGATGGGGCATGTAAGAAAAGAAAATCTCTTAAGTGATGGGACATGTAAGAAAATAAAAACTCTTATGTGATGGGGCATGTAAGGATATACAAACTCTAAGTTCATGTCTGTACATGATTTACTAGAGCAGACTAAAAATGGAAATTAGGGACATATGTAAAACAGCTTAATTTCTTGCAAATATTCTAGGCAAAAGGAACAGCTTGTGTTCTTGTAAATAATCGACAAAAGAAACAGTTTTTTTCTGAATATTCTAACAGCCAAATCAAATGCATTTTTAGTTTCACATCTGATTTCAAGTTGAATATACATATATGAAGTCACTTTTGCATCACTCCAATTCTTATGGAGTTATGCTCTGCATAAGAAAAATAAACAAAGGGCAATAACTTAAGGATAATGCATAATGAGTTATGGTCCATGTACTCAGCACTTCCTATAATTGTCCTCTATCATTTGAATCCGCTTTATACTGATAAAATGTATGCTCAACGCACCAAGCATGACAGATGAACAATATGATAATTTATACCCCTGATGTTCAAGACATATCTCCATGAAGAAAAATCAGATTTACGCGACACAATCCACTTAAAGCATTGGGAATTGTGACAAATTCATAAAGCTGTTAAGCAAATTGGAATTTAACACTTTATATTTCATATATGCATTTTGACCTGGTCGTAATCACTCAGAAAATCAAATTAAATAAAAGAACTTTCTTAATAGAAGAAAGTTTGAAAGGCTTTTTTTCCAACCCGTTGATACCGATGACAGCAAACAGCATAAAACCTGAACAGCCTACGAGTCACTCGCAGGCTGTTCTGGTTTTATGCTGGTTGCTTACAGCCATTTACACTTTTCTTCTGAGCGGGAAATGGTTTGTCTACAGTAAACGAGGAAGGCCATATGCGGTACCTGTTTTTTTGGTTCTGCCTTGGCCCTCTCAAGAGCCTTGCGTACTCGCTCCTCCTGGTGGATCCTCTGCTGCTCAATCTTCTCCTCACGCAGCTTCAGACGACGCTCCTTCTCCTTAGCCTGCACACACATTCATACATAGAGAAAATAGCCTGTACACACATTTTGTTTAGTTTAAACCTATTTATTTTAGCTCGATTGCATCGAAAGCCTTAGGCATGTTGAAACGCCCTTGAGTTCGTTTCCTGGGTAGAACCAGTAATTGGTGTCTTTTTGGGAGAGATTTAAAGAACGCTCCCACAGTGGGGATCGAACCCGTGACCTCTCGGTCGCTAGGCGAACACCATATCCATTATGCCATGGGGACTGCACACATTTAGACATAGAGAAGCTAATTGTCTTAATACTGCAAAATCATTATTATTCATGCGACTTTTATTTTCTTTGGGTAGAGTCTGTAGACCTATCCACCACTTTAGGATCCAAACAAACAATTATTCTCAATATTTAATTTTTGACAGACCAAATTACCGCAGGCACGAAAGACATTATTATCTTACGTAATCAATACACTTTTCCTGCATTGTTGTTGCAATCCAATTCACTACTAAGAGTGAATTACTCTGTGAACTTAGCTGACACTTGACATTACCTGTAGAATACATATGCAGTAAAACTGTATCAATACGGTTTACTTCGTTTAGGTAGATAAGTAAGGATTAGCAACAGTGTGCGTATTGTGTCTTTTTCAGAGTTGTTGTCTTTTTATCAGCCAACACGCCGCAGATCAAAGACAATACCAATAAATTACGACTTGTTATCAACACCTGATTGAAAGATTTTCTGTGATTTTATTAGAGAGAAATAAAGAATATTGATTTGCGTTCAAATGTTGCTTATTGAGGGATTGTGATCAGTACCATAATTATTCATCATTCAAGAACAGCAAGATAATGAACATCTTCAATGAAGGAATAATAGTATGCTGAGAGCCTTGCCTATGAAACAAATCAATAATAGCTCTTACAAATTTTACAAGCAAAATCAAAACCTGGAAGTCAATTTTCATCAACTGTTATAGTTTATTTTTGTTCTTTTTTTTTTAATATGAATGATTTTATGTGTTAAATTAAAGACAATGGTGTCCCTCTGTTCTATTCTGTTCAACGATGATGAATTCTATCCAATCAAACACAAGCATGCAGCGGAGTGACTTACCTTTTCTGCGGCCTCGACCTTGTCCTGTGGCATGGTCTCAATCTGCTCGAAGAGTTCCTCGAGTCGGTTCTCAATGTTGGTCAACATCTGCAGCGTGCTGGTAGAACACACATACATCATGCAGCATGGTGGAACAGTTCGTACTGCCCGTGAGCCATGCACAAAAATACTGGACTTTTATCCCAAAGTAAAAAGAGACGCGATGTCGTTTTTGGTATAAGGGATTGAAAAGCCAAATAAAACATTAGTTACTTTATCAGTATTAGCACAAAATTTGATAAAAGTCAATTACAAAGATAGTTTTTATAACTTTGAGGATTGACTTATTAGAAATTTGTTAGAAGATCTAAATACCGGTATGATGCAATGCAAATGTATACAGTAATCTGCAAAACCTGTGACGCATGTTCAAATCATTACCACATATACACATGAAATTACATATGTTACACAATTTACAGCAGATTTTAAATTTGAATCTTGCAGTCTGGAAGAAACTGGAAAAATGCCCGCAAAATATTACATTTGTTACTAAATTGTTACAAACTGAGATACCAAACATGCAATATCTCAGTTATTCATAAACTGGTTTTAACTGGTAAGAACAGTCTGCAATCTGTAAAGATAAAACAACATTTAACATATGGCGTGAATTCATTGATTTCAATTTGTGTTTGTAATATGGAGAAAAAAAACTCCTCCAAGAAAAACACGATATGTAATTAAAAAAATAATATGTCATTTCAGATGAAAGAACAGTTTTGATTACAGTTGACTCAACTGTCTTGAATCAATGAATTCACACAGAAAAACAACAAAAATACAACAGAAACTTTTTAATTTTAACTATCAATGTGACATGAGGGTCATTATATCACTGAATCTCTCGCCTGAACTCACATTGTGATACTAGAGTGATCTTGGCTGGGAGATTTTTCACTTTGTATTATATAAGTGGAAAATGTGACCCAAGGACAGGGCCATTTTTTACCCTAGGGACATGATTTGAAGAAACTCGGAACAGGACCTTATAAGGGACACAAGCAACCCTTGGGCCGGCCAATTTTGACCCCAGGGACATGATTTGAACAAACTTGGTAAAGGACCCCTAAACAGTGTTACTACATGCCAAATACCAAAACTCTGGGCCTTGCAGTTTCAGAAAAGTTTTTGGTTTATTAATATTTTATAATCTAGGAGCACCACTTAAACCAACTTTGTAGAGGACCACTATACAATGTTACATACCAAAATGTAAACTTGGAGCATTGCCATTTCAGAAAAAAATGAAGTTTCCATTTTTAAAATCTTTTATATTAAGCTGCTGTGACCTACATAGGCAGTGCACCGAAACAATTTTAACAACTTTGAACGATGGTTAACCAATGTTCATTCCTGTGAAGTTTCATTACAATCTGCCAAGCGATTTAAGAGATTTTGTTAAAAGCAAATTGTTAACAATTGACAATGGATGACACATGGCAACAGGCGCCAAATAATCACTAACCATATCAGCTCACCATGAGCATTTAATGCTCAGGTGAGCTCATAAGAAGATAGGTCTCTTACATGGAAAGCTACTACCCGGTAGTAAATTTATGTGGGATGTCAAGCACAGAGGGCATGGGGATGCAGCTAGCAAGAATATAAAAAGAGATTTTTGACAGCAATACATATAATGTGGGAATCAAACAATAGTTATGATTGAAAGCTCAATAATTCCATTTACATAGAAGTTAAGTCAATGAACAGAAATGAAAGTTTAACATCCGTTTGGATGCTAAAAGAAAAGTCATAAAGCAAAATCTAACTGGGTTGTTTATAGACTAATCAGGCACATACATGATGGGTTAGGACTCAAATCTGGTTCACCTTTTCAAGGTCATCTACTGATCTTGACATTGACACAAAAAGGTCAAGGTCATATTGTGACAACATTCTAATATTCCAGACTCAGTGATGCCATCTAAGCACTAGCAAACTCTTTTTGGCGGGTATTTCAGTTAAAGCTTAACCAACAAGCTATGGCAAGCAGCTATGGTAGTCTACATAGGCTGGCAGCTCATTGCAAGCCTAACCAGCAAGCTTTGGTAAGCAGCTATGGTTGTCTACACAATTCAAAGGCATTCAAAGGCATTTTTTGTTGAATGGTAGCAACAAGAATACCACATTGCTTGCTTCCTACTGTGATACTAGAACAAGAATAGGAACTATTTTGACTTGGGAACCTCATTAGCAATTATATTAGCTGTACTAGTAAACGTGCTTGGTGAAGTCGGGTATCGACAGCAAAATGTGTTGATAAGCAGCATGTGACGGAAGGGTTTTATCATAATATAAAACTGGTGCCCTCAGGTACATGAAGATTCTGGTGGAAACACTATCAGTGAGTAGTTTTAAATGAAAAATATTGTGAACCTACAGTGAGTAGTTTTAAATGACGTACATTGTGAACAGTTTAACTATATGTGTCGGGTTCTGAGAAAACTGGGCATAATGCTTGTGCGTTAATTGTCATCCCAGATTAGCCTGTGCAGTCCGCACAGGCTAATCAGGGATGTCAATTTCCGCTTTAATGACATTTTTCGTTAAAATGATGTCTCTTCTTAGCGAAAATCCAGTTTAGGTGGAAGGTGTTGTCCTGGATTAGCCTGTGCGGACTGCACAGGCTAATCTGGGACAACACTTTACGCACATGCATTTTGCCCAGTTTTCTCAGAACGTGACATATATCTGTTTACCCTGCCAGATCCACCTTGTCTTCAGTCATATTGGAGGAGCTTTCGGGATCAAATATCAGACTTATACTTTTTCTAAATCTTTTTTCGAATGTAAAAAATACGGGGTATTTGTAACATTTCCTCATGGCATTTACACCATTTTGTTGACAAGCTAACACAAGAAAATGGTAAGTAACGGTAATTTAAGTAACATTGGAAACAGAACCAAACTTTTGTATTACTTGAACAAAATAATTTCCCAGTCTTCAGCAGAGGACATTTTGGTTCCTGTAAGACTACAACCCTATACCGATATAAATTAATCATTTATAACATTGTTAGTTATCTGTACTACTTTTCTAGACAGTCGTGTACAATTTATGTTACGATGTTTGCAGAATATGTGAGATGAGTCAGTCTCATTGTTGTCCTGGGCCCGTATTCACATTCTTACACTTAAGAATAAAGATAAGACTTAGATCTGAGTACAAATTCTACTGACTTTGAATATTTACAGGCTACCAATGTCAGTAACAAAATGTCATAAAAAAATATGTAATTAGAGGTGGTTTAACGCAAGTTTGAACTTATGAAATACTGGATATTTTAATTTAAAGAATATTCTTTATTCTTAGTTTTAAGTCTAAGAATTGTTTGGTGAATACAGACCCTGAACAATACAGAGCTGTTAGCAATCACAACCATCTTGCTTTATAGCCTTTTCAATGATATGCCCGTTATAAACTTAATTTAGTTGAATTAAATCAGTTCAAACTGCATTTTGACCATTAGAAAATATGACTTCTTTTTTTATTTCATTGGAAACATTATATAAGTATGCAGGCATATCATGAATTGACAGGTTATTAAAACACTTAACATAAATAGCATTTGAAAAATCCTATACATGCATGGAAATCCTGGCATATTTACACTAAATCTCTCATGATTTAGTAGGAACACTTGGGAATCCTGGCATATTTACACTAAATATCTCATGATTCAGTATGAACACTTGGTTTTCTAGCTGTTGTTTGTACTTGTTAACAAATATGATAAAATATCCAGCCTTTAACTTAAAAAATTGCATATTTATTTAAAAAGGTATACAGCCGATCATACACATTGGAGGATATTTTTCAAATGCTATTTAGTCTTAAGTAGCAGAATAGACAAGCCATGTTATTGAATAATTAGTAACACATACATGTTATGCAAACAATGCAAACTATTAATAGAAAGCACACAGTTAAAATACACACATATCAAAATAGCTACACATTCTATACAATGGCACAGCCAAACAAGGTAATGGCAACAAGGAACAAAATAATGTCATTAAAATCATTTGCAAGTTTGGACTTTTTCTGGTGAATTTTGTGAATTCTGTGAATTTCAAATTGACCTGTCATATGGAACACTGATTAACAATGATTATCAGATGTTCTTGAACATGTTTTCAATGTTTCATTTTATTAACATATAATATGCTTTACCACTAACTCTTTTAGACATTAGTTCATGGTACTTAATTGTCACAGTGAAATCTATAGTTGCATTTATAATATCAATTAAATGTTTCCATGGAAACAAACTCTTACTCCTTGTCACCATTAATATCTTGTTCATTAATAGGCAGCAGAATACTGACAAATGTTATGACACCAGAGGCGGCTAATATGTTTTATCGCTGTGCTAATATTTGTGTCAAACTATTAGATATGTACTGGAATAATAGACATGCACATGTTCCGGAGCAACTTCAAAATGCAATTTCCAAAATCATTACTATTCGTGTGACATTAATTTTCTTTGATTTGGTGGGTAGACCGATCCAATAATTTATGATCCCTCAAACAATTTTAAAGTTAAATTTTTATAGACCAAGGCAAGAAAGATATTATTATCCAAAGTTATCCACATGCACTTTTGTATTTGTTTTGTTTTCACTTGATTGAAAGAGTTTCTGTGCTTTTATAAGAGAGAAAGGAAAAAAATATTGATTTGTATTAGGGTGTTTTGTAATAACAATGGACTAGTTAATTGGCATGTGATATGCAGGGCCCAACTCCTATTATAACTTCTCCATCTGATATACTGCGGACACATTTTATACACTAACCGACTTACCAATGCTAATTCCTTTATTTTTAAAAAAAATCTAAAATCCACGAATATATTTGTCCACGAAATAGGCAAATTTGGAAAAAAAAATAATTTCATGCCCACGAATAGAAATGATTTTGCAGTTAAGCTGTTGCTTTGTTTGTAAGTTTTTTCATATATTTTGGTATATGAAAAGGCTGACAATAATACGAAATTGCATAAGACATTTGCTCCATAAAAATGAACTTGATAAGGTCAAGACTCAAATCCCCCACAGAATCATGTAAACTAAATACAGTCTTTAATAAAGTCAGCATAGCGGTATGAATTACTTCAGCTACTGGCCTCTTAAAGACTGTGTGTTTACAGGGTGGGTGGGGAAAGAGAGCAGATTTGATCACTAACCTAATGTTTGCCTCATTGTCCCCTATACAGCTGCGGTACACCTCCTCCACTTTCTTGTTCAGCTCTGCCAAATTCTTCTCCTGATCTTCCTGCTTCCATTCTCCAAATGAAAACATTCTGAAAGTGGACAAAAACAACAACAACTATCAGCCTTTGCAATATTAAAACAAGAGATGTAATTGTCAGAAACACAATGCCCCCTTTTGAGCGATTTTGACCCGTATATTTGACCTTTGACCTTGAAGGATGACCTTGACCTTTCACCACTCAAAATGTGCAGCTCCATGAGATACACATGCATGCCAAATATCAAGTTGCTATTTTCAATATTAAGTTAAAGTTTAGTGACAGAATGACGGACAGAATGACAGACAGGCCAAAAACAATATACCCCCTCTTCTTCGAAGAAGGGGGCATAAAAAAAAGTATCAGATATTAGGTCTGACAATTGGTAAAAACTTCCCAGATGGAAAGGCCAATGAAAGAATTAATTTATATATTAATGTACATGAAACCCAGTATTGTTGTGATGAATATATACTTATCATCATAGCATTGAAATGCTAGCTCATTTACATAACTTTTTAATATAATTAGGAAAACTTTGCATCAAACATTTACTTGGCTTTGATTTTCAATTCTTCCGCTCTCTTTTCTTCTCTTTTGATCTGTGAATTTAATTTGTCTATCTGTTCTTTTAATATTGCTGTTTCCTTCTCCCTGAAATGTAATAATAACAACAATTTATTTATGCTTTCCGATGGTTTATAGAGAAATATCAGTGAATTTAAACTGATAATTCACTGTTTCAAACAGTGGAAATTAACAGTGAAAATTGGAGGGAGAAGTGGTCTAATGGTAGAACGCTGGCTTAGAGAACGAGAGGTCCCTGGTTCGAATCCTGCCCTGACCACTGGAATTTTCTTGTGCAAGAAATTTGTCCCACATCTGCTCCTCTCCACCCAGGTGTATAAAAGGGTACCTGTGAGGGAAATAAGCCAATGTGCCGTGGCTGCATACTGCGCCAAGATGTTAACGGACGACTTATGACACAGCGATCAGGGGAAAAATGTGAAGTGCCTCTGAACGCACATACTGTATGAAAAGGGCGCTAAATAAATGTAGTAAAAAAATAAAAAAATAAATCAATAATTTTCATTGTTTAACCGGAACTATTTTTTGGTAAAAATACAAAAATAATCATTTGTACGCATAAAATGTAAAGAAAATTTGTTGGATTTGGTGGAATATCTATTTTTATTCACTCATGATCATAAACATATATTTTTATGATCACTCGTGAATTAAAATGGATATTCCACCGAATTAAACAAATATCCTTTATATCCTCACATATAATAGACCAAAGTTTTGTAAACATTGCATAGGTCAAAATAATAACTAACACCATGCTGTATGCTGGTTCAATCAATTCTGATGCATCTGGTGGAAGCCTTGTCAGTGTTAATTTGTTGGCCCATTTCATTCAGTCTTAGCCAATAATTAGGCCAATGTCATAGACAACATGAGGTCGGGTAATGTGAGTGTGCTGCCAGTGTTGAATGAAGGTATTAAAGCTTTTAAGTAAGTAGTATTGAGGCTAAATGAATAGTCAATAAAGGGCAGAAGTTTGACATTCTTCATGAGTCTAAGTCCAAAAGTAAGTCTATGTCAAGGTCAAAAGAAAACAGGTGATGTGTTGAGAGTGTTCATAGATAATATCCATGCAAGTATAAAAGATTTGTAGCAAGCAGTATTCATGTAAGATTAAATGCATCATTTTGTGTTAAAAAATAATTTGGACCTTCTAAATTACCGGTAGTCAAAGTCTGAAGGAAGGTCAATGTCAAGGTCAAATGATGTAAGCAAATTGTGGGTGTGTTGATAGTGTTCAAAGATAACATCCATCTACATTGTAAGTATCAAAGCTTTGTAGAAAGAATAATTGATGTTATATGCAACGTGTCATTTTGGGTTAATCTTGTATGGAAGCACAGACTGACGAACAAACAGATGGGCGAGACAGTCGACAAGCTGTTGTTTGGTGCTTTATCAATAAAAAGTTGTTTCAAAAAAAGATTTTCTTTATGTATATTTGGTCTTTCTTTGGCCAAAGACTCATATGTCGAATGGCAGAGTAAGCCCTCCTTAACCCTTTCCTGCACAGAAGCAAAATGAAAATGACTTTATGCAACCAGCATAAAACCAGAAAAGCCTGCAAGTAACTCGCAGTCTTTTTAGGTTTAATGCTGTTTGCTGCTCATCAGTAGCTGAAGGTTGGAAAAGAAGCCTTTAAAACTTGAATCTAGTAAGAAAGGTATTCAATTGAATTCCATTTTCTTAGGGACTACAAATGAGGCAAAGTGTGTTTGTGAGTGGCAAAAGATTTACACTAATATGAGTCGCGCTCTAAGAAAAGGGGGTTTAACCCTTTGAGCGCTGGAACCGGATTTTGAAGGCCTTTGCAAACAGTTTGGATCCAGATGAGACGCCACAGAACGTGGCGTCTCATCAGGATCCAAACTGTTTGCTATTCTGATAGTATTCTTTGAAAAAAAATCAAAGAAAATGCTAATTTTAGAAATTCAGCAGACAACATTTTAGCAGAAGACAAATTTCCCAGCATTCAAAGGGTTAATTCATGTATTTAAAGAAAGTCCCTTCTAAGCAAAAATCCAGTTTAGGCGGAAAGTGCCCAAGCTAATCTGGGACGACACTTTACGTGCATGCATTAAACCCCCTTTTCACAGAGCAAGGCTCATATTCATACATTTTCAGTTTGGTGAGTTTGATGGTCTGTTTCATCTCCTCCAGTGCCTCCTCGGTCTCCTGACTGTTCTGGATCAGGGACAGGTTCTGCTCCTCCAGCTCAGCGAAGATGTTCAGCAGCTGCTGCGGGTCGGTGAAGTGCAGCTCTAGGTCCTGAAATATGGGATATGGTTACGTTACTCGAGCTTGTCACTTAATCGATGAATACCCCCCCCCCTCTTCCCCTGTTTGATGCCGTATGTCGTAAAATGAAGCAATTTGAAACAATACAATTTGATGTTGAAAACAGAGGCATAACTTCTTTAGTATTTTTTAAAACTCAGGATGATACAAAATCACAGTAGTCATCAATCATAATGTTACATGTAAGAAGTTGAAATATGAAGAGCTCTCATTACCATTAGTAATATGAACACAATCTAGTTGTTAATATGCAGAAATATGTGTTAAGATTGTGAACCACTTATTCATACGAGTCTAACTCTGTAAAAACCGGGCTTAATGCATGTGCATTTAGTATCTAACAGGTTAGCCTGTGCACTCCTCACAGGCTTATCTGGGATGGCACTTTCTGCTTTTATGGAACTTTTCGTTTAAAGGAAGTATCTTCTTAACGAAAATCATGAAAGTGTCAACCCTTATTAGCCCACACAGACTAAAATGCAATACAATACTTTCACAATTCAAGTCATATCATTGGCAACATCACAACATAACAAAATGTTTGCAATATGTGTCGGATTCTGAGAAAACTGGACAAAATGCTTGTGCGTAAAGTGTCGTCCCAGATTAGCCTGTGCAGTCCGCACAGGCTTATCAGGGACGACACTTTCCGCTTTTATGACATTTTTCGTTTAAATGAAGTCTCTTCTTAGCAAAAATCCAATTTAGGCGGAAAGTGTCGTCCCTGATTAGCCTGTGAGGACTGCACAGGCTAATCTGGGATGACACTTTACGCACATGCATTTTGTCCAGTTTTCTCAGAATGGGACTCATATATGCTCAACAACTTAAGCTGATTAGTGGTTTCCAAACAAGTTTGTCATTCCTTATGTATAAGACCATTTTAAAAGGTTAAGTGCCTGAAAGCCTAAAGTGTTACCCTACATTCTCAAATCTGTATACATGTGTAGATATTCTCAAGTAAAGGCTGATATTTAAGCCCTTTTCTGGTGTTTATTCAGATTTAACTGGTAAGTTCATTTCCTTTAATACACACGTATAATTGCCAACACTTATATATGATATTCAATCTACCCTAAACAGTAACCTACTTTAACCCTGAACAGTTAACAACAACGCACAACATCAAAGTTTTCAATAAACTTGTCAACATTATAAATATTCAAACTTCATAACCAGTCTTCAACCTCAATGATTTCCAGGTTCATATGGTAGGCCAGGGCACCTGACATTTTAGCAGCACTGAACACCTGTCACAACAATTAGTCAAAAATGATTCTTGCTTGTCTCCAAATACAACAAACAAAATTAATCGCCCCGATTTCTGAAAAATTATTCAATCAATTTTAATCAAAACTGTCTTAAGTGGCTTATTATTTGAAGCATGTAAAATTTATACAATTTAAGGCATTATTGCAATTTGAAAAAAAAAAAGTGAGCTGAAGCTTATAATGTTAAAACAGACATGAATATTTGAGAAATCGACCTGGTGTTAAACTACCAAATTTACAATCCACGAGTACATGCTCTTGACTAAAGCAGGGTATTTTTTGCAAATTCAAAACATTTGTTAGATCATTTCAGAATCAATACAACTTTTTACAATATCATTGTTTACAGGCAAATAAACAACGATTTTTCATACTGATGCATAATTATTAAAAGAACACTTGTGGTTTACTTCCTATGAATCAGAATGCTATATCATTATTAATTGGGCTAGAAAAGGGTCCTATATTTCTAACATTGATGACACTAAGTGAAAAGTGGCTGCAGAGCTTCTGTTTGATAATTGCCATCATTACATAAATGACCATGACAAGTTGGTCCACTTTCGCAAGAAGTTAGGATTAATGGGAACAGATATCAAATATGTTGTACATCACCTTAATATTTTACAATACAAGTGACTAAATGTTGCATATACATGCAATCATTTTTAACTCAATAATTAGTGCCAATTAGTGACTTTTAGTGACTAAATAAAACAAAATGTGTGTTGAATTGACATGACGACATAGATGAGTGATATTCAGCAAACCAAGTCACTATTATCACTGTCAGTCTCTGCAGCATCATCAGATTCCTTCGACATACAGCTCTAAAGTGTATTTATATGAACTGTGTCATGCGAAAATAGGGCTTATGTCATATGATGCATAGCTCCAGAAGTCTGGTCAGGAGCTACCCTGTCCGCTATAAAGTCATGCAAGGTTTTATGGTCTCATAAGCGGACAGAGTAGCTCATGACTAGACTGCACAAGTGCAAAGGCTGGTCTGTAGCTACTCTGGCCACATATGGCATAAGACTCATTTTCACATTATTCAGCTCTTATTGTAATGATCATATCATGCCTGCAAAAGGTATCAAATCAATTCACTCTCTTAAATCAAAGCTACAAAATGCATTATATTTACATAGTTCAATAATATTATAGAAATACATGTACCATGTTCCTGAGCACAACATTTGACTATGTCTGTTAATGTATGTACAAAAAGACGATTTATCTTCACATTATTCCCTTTGTGTTGTACAAGTAGGATTATAACACAGTAATTAATTTTATTAAAACATCATGCGCATGCCTTGCCAACCAACCACCCCTAGTAACAATAAAATACCACGCATCAAAATCATAGGATTATAGGAAACAGACTGGTGACAATATTTTAACTAAGTATAAAGGACTAAACTCAGAAACAAAGCTTAATGTGTATATACTCTTTCAATGAATGGTGCAAAAGTTTAATAAAATAATTGATGTTTTTCATATGATGTATGTTAGTCTATTGCCTCCTTGATTTACAGTAGCTTTTATAGTGAGACTCAAATGCTTCAACAAAAGTAATAAAATGTCTGGTATTTACCTCATCACTGTCATCATCAGATTCTGTTACAGTGGAGACCGTGCTCTCTTGCTCACCAGTTCTTAAAATAATAAAAAATCAATGTATGTAATGTGACCTGATATAATATTTGTGCAAGGCATGCAAACTGCTTGAGGTGAAAAACATAATAAAAAGTAAATATATACACTGTGACCTTACAAAATATTCATGCAACAGACCTTGCATTCAGGAATGCAAACTGTTTGAGGTGAAATGAATTATTTTTCAAAAGTCAGATTGACAACACTAGAGAAAATGTTTATGTGAAGTTCATCAAATAAATGCTGGTAAAAAAGGCAGACATTATAAGGGAATGTTTATCAAATATTAATAATTTCGGCAACAGGGCAATTCTATATTTACCCATAATACATGACTAAATACTAAATCAAAGCTCTAACTGTACATATTCAAAAAGAATTGCTTATATGAGCAACATTCTGGGAAAACTGGGCTTAATGCACGTGCGTAAAGTGTCATCCCAGATAAGCCTGTGCAGTCTGCACAGGCTTATCAGGGATGACACTTTCCGCCTAAACTGGATTTTTGTTTAGAAAATACTTCCCTTTAACGAAAAAAATCCATTAAAGTGGAAAGTGCCCTCCCTGTCCGCACAGGCTAATCTGGGACGACACTTCACGCACATGCATTAAGCCCAGTTTTCCCAGAACGTGGCTCATATTAAGAGTAAGTAGCACACCTTTTAGTAGCTGAGGCTTTCTTTGCCAGTTCTGCTGCCCCTTTTGCAGGCCGTTTCCTCCCTCGGCTGTCAGGCTTCTCTGGTACAAGATCTGATGTCGTGCGTTGTGCCAGTCTTTCCCTTTCCCGGATTCTCCTTCGATCTTCACGCTTCTTTGCTTTTCTTTCATCCATTTCTTTCTTAATTTCCTGTTAACATTTGGTGTTGTGGTACATTAAGAAACAAGTTACCGTAATTAATAAGCAATTTGAGTGGAAGAAAAATATTCTTTATTTTGTTTTATATATTTTTGTTACATATTTCCTTTAACTTCATGTATAATGAATTAATTTTGTAAAAATGAAATTAATTGTTTAAAGAACTGTTTTTCTCAACCTTACCAACAAAAGTCAGTAGTTACATGGCCAATATGAAATAATCATTTGATTGGAAAAGCTTCACACATAACATGTTCTAGAAAAATATATACATACTGGAGGAGTAAGATTTTCTAGAAAACTTCTGTACAACTGGTATTCTTTGAGCTGGTCTTCATATTTGGAGATTTCTGACTTTATGGACATCATTTCTGCATTTTGTCTCTTAATCTCTTGTACTTTCTCCAACTTTGCTTTCGTTTCTGTTTCAGCTCTGTCAAAAAAGAAACAAAAACGTGTAATGTGACTTTTTTATTGGCATTTTACAACTAAGGGCTATTCCAGGAATGCCGAGATATTACATTTTTGTTGAGTGAGGGGTGATAGAAGGCATTTTTTGGGGGCAAACTTTGTTGAAAAAGATTGTGGAGTACAATCAAATTTGGTTGCTATAATTCTAATTGTAATTCTAAAGCTCTGATCTTGGAAACTTTTAAGAACATAATTATCGAACAGACCGACAGGCCACTCGCCATATGCCTCTCTGCATCAGTAGATGTTGGGGGCATAAAAACTGAATCACAAACAAACAAACAAAACGTCACGTACATTCTCATGGCTTCAACTGAGTTGTTGTCGTTCTCCTTCAAGAACTCGTCAAACATGGCTGCGTCCTCCTCCAGGTACTGCTCGGCCAGTTCCAGCTTGCGCTCCTCAGCCTGGGCAATCTCCTCAAGTTTCTGGGTCTCGTCTCTCTTCACACCCAGGGAATACTGGAACATGTACGGGTAAGGAATAGGAATAGAAGCAAATGGGAATATTGGAACACATATGGAGAATAGGAATAGAAGCAAATGTGAATATTGGAACACATATGGATAATAGGATAAGAAGCAAAATGGGAATTCATGAACATGTATGGAGAATAGAAATAAAAGCAAAATGGGAATACTGGAACATGTACGGAGAATAGGAATAGAAGCAAAATGGGAATACTGGAACATGTATGGAGAATAAGAATAGAAGCAAAATGGGAATACTGGAACATGTATGGAGAATAGGAATAGAAGCAAAATGGGAATACTGGAACATGTACATGTATGGAGAATAGGAATAGAAGCAAAATGGGAATACTGGAACATGTATGGAGTATAGGAACAGAAGATAAATGGGAATACTAAAACATGTATAAAGAATAGAGATAAAAGAACAATGGGACTACCGGAATATGTATGGAGAATAGAGACAAAAGCAACATTGGAAAACTGGAACACATATGGAGAATGGGAAAAGAAGGAAAATGTGAAAACGGGAACACATATGGAGAATAGCAATAGAAGCCAAGCAATGATAATTGTATTCAGACTATACAAATTTGGCTTTGTCATCCCAAAAAATTGTTTGAGATTTTGAATGTAATTGCTGAACATGGTTTAATATTCCGGACCAAATAAGGTTTAACACAGTTGTATCAATCTTGGTTTTGAGTTGTTCTTAGTGAGAAATCTCCTTAACACATGCCAAGATTTTAATTATTAAAACAAAACAACAGCAAATATAGGACACATTATTTTGTAGACAAAATAAACAGTTAATAGGCAAAAAAAATACCTGGACTAGAAACATTTCTCTCTTTTTGGCAATGTACTCCGCAAGTGACTCTTTCTCCACATGGCGATCTAGAATACCAGAATATACAGTATGTTAACTAGGATATACATGTACTGTGATAAATTATAACGTACGCACTTGAAGTTCATCAATGTTTTTATCAAATCAATACTAATAAAATAAAGCAATGTTTGCATAATTAAAGAATTTCTATAACATTTTAACTAAATGTTGTATGTAAAAATATGCTAATAAAACACAATCCATAGAATCAGCGATGTATTTTTAAAGGTTATGCATATTGAAACTGTCAAACATGGGAAGCTTCCATTTAAGTGGTGTAAAGTAAGGGACGGAGCAGAGTTTTTGGAGGAATACATTTTGGAAATCATACATTTATAAAAAGTATTGCTACAAATTCATAAATGGAAAGATATTGCAGGTGCATACTAAATAAACTATTTGTGGAAAATATTTTTTTTCAAATTTCCAATACATCAATCAAGGCATTTTTTTAATTGATAGCAAAAGATAATTTATTTTTAATATTTAACCATATGCTTAATTAGCTTAACCATTTGCATGCTGGGACATTTGTCGTCTGCTAAAATGTTGTCTGCTAAATTTCTAAAATTAGCATTTTCTTAGATTTTTTTCAAAGAATTGTATCAGAATAGAAAACAGTTTGGATCCTGATGAGACGCCACGTTCTGTGGCGTCTCATCTGGATCCAAACTGTTTGCAAAGGCCTTCAAAATCCGGTTCCAGCGCTCAAAGGGTTATAAGCCTTGTGCGTGATCAGTTATTCTTACCTCTAGTGACAGCAATGGTGAACTGTGGATCATCCTTCACAGCCACAGCTTTATCTGTGTCTTCCTCCTCTTTTTCATCATCTGAATCTGTGGGTTTGATCATCTGGGCTGTTTTAAAATTGACTTTTGCTGCGTATGTTGTCTTTTCATGAACTTTCAGGTCACGTTGTTTCAAACGATCCTGTATTTGAAGAACATTCAGATTTTTGTTATAAGACTTAGTTACAGATGTAGCTTTTGAATATTTTTATTTGATACTCTGTGGTGGTTTAAGGTTTTCAATCATGAAGATATATACATTTTAGACGTGTGATAAGAAAGAAAGAATTCTACTAAGAAATATACAATTCATTAACAAACTATGCTGACAGGTTAATACAAGTATTGAACTTTTGGCATTTAAAAACATTATCTCCATCATTTTATAGGAAATGAGTGTGATAATGCCTTATTCATATACATTGACCACAATATGCCACTCAGTTACTGAACATTTACATCTTTTAGACTCTTGTGTAGTTTGGTAAAGTTGACTTAAAGGTAAACAGAAAAATATGTTACAAATATATACTCTTAATAAATCAATATAGAATAATGCCCTCATAAAAGTTTTCATAATCAAGGCTATTATAATCTTTACTACACTATTGACATTATGAATTTTCACTTGTTAATAGGTTTAATGTTTGCATACAAGGTCGACAGGTTTATTTATACCATAACTGTCTGTCAGTGGAATAGTGTTACATGGATAGTTCCAACACAATTTCAAAATGGAAACTAAATTCACTGACATTTTCATTGAAATAAGTTTGTAATAAGATCATTTATACAACAAATTGTCAAGCCCATTATTCCCTGCTCTAACTCTCAACTTGCCTGTTTCTTTCTCTGACGCTCCTTGTCCCTCATTAGGAAAATATCACTGTCTGGAGGCATCTTGAAAGGGTTTCCAGTTGTCCCTGTGTCATCTGAATAGAAAAAAGTGTCAAGAGTTAACCAAAAATGCAAGTTACATCTTGTATTAGGTAGATTATTTTAAATACAATTTGTGACTCATTATCATTCTCAGAATCATTAAAACGTGAATAACCTAAACCTATGAACCTGAAAAAAATCTTAGCAAATATTCAAATTGCATGTCAAAACAACACTTTGTAAGTATCTCTCAACACATATCACCTGTGAGAACTGAGTGGTTGGAGCTAGACTTGGCTGAATTAGGAAAGGTAACTCTTCCAGACTGCCGTGACTGGTTGTCTTGTCCTGGAAATAACATTCACACAAGTTATATTATACATTCTGTCTAAATTTATCTGTTATATAAAAAATGTATGTCTTTCTAACAAAAGACATTGACATGTATTGTAAAAGCATTAGGAAATGGTAATGAAAACCCTCAAGGGAATTTAACAAGCATTAAAAACTTACTGGATTTCTTTCCTGACATGACGGAGGCATCTGGTGAGTCCATGTTGGATCTGACAGGTGAATCAGCCATTGTGCTTTATTTTCAAGTTGTCAATGTTTGTGTATCATCAGTTAGTAATGGCAAAATTTCTGTAAAAAACAACAACAACAATTCACATTATTTAATACAAATAATTATTCAACAAATCTGCTTATAAAATGTATGCATATGAGTTTTTAAAGTTTTCCAATATACTTCTTATGTACAGTGTGGGTACAATGTGACTTAAAAAATATGCTTTTTTTATTGTGTGAATAAACAGGATTTAACCTGCACCACCATCAATTTGGCAGTATATAAATCTAGCATTTGTAAACAGTCTTGCTCGGAGAAACAGTACTTTTGCAAAGAATAAATATCCAGCAAACCAAATGTTTCTTGCGTAGGTTTTTGAAAATCTGTTTAATTGGCGAGTCTGAGTCTTGTCATTGTCCTCTTTTAGGCAGCTTTAAGAGAATTTATGGGCTTTTTAATGATGTTATAATTCCAAGAAAATGCATTAATCTTCAAATTATTATTAAATACAAATATTGTTCAGGTCCGAGTCTTGGTGATTCTTAGGGTTGTTACAACATATCACTGGTACATGTTTATTTAAAATAGATTTTTGTTATTTTATTTTATGCAGATAGTTTGTCAAACCGATACCGGTAATTTTGCTTGCTGTCTGTTAACTCATTATTTGATGATTTCTTTGATAAATGTTGTTTTTGCAATCTTGTTTTATAGACTCACTTATCAATTTCCCAGGAAAAGTGTGAGTTGGTTAACTAACCACTGTAATATGAATAAAAAACAGTTAAAATAACATGTCAGTGGTTAATCTTTATCTTGAACCCAAATGAATTATTTATTGACACAAGTTTATTCTTTTAAGGGGACACAAATTTTGGACGCTTGTATTGAAGAGTAAAATCATGAAAAGACGAGTGAATTTCGCCAAAAATCTGATATAAAAACATGTATTTTAGACTCTTTTTCATTGAATTAAATACCTTTTCTAAAAGCATATCTATTCCTAAAGTAGAACTTTAATGAACTGGAAGTTGTCATACAGCAGTTGCACGTTGTTAAGCGAGACTGTGTCCCGAGTAAATATTGGTTTTTCAATACTTTGCATGTGGTATATGACAGTGAACCGTCAGACTGCATCCACAGTAAGTATTGATTTTTTAGAGCATAATCTAACCGTGAGGTAGGTTTTAAAACCAGTCTGAATTTCGTATAAAAAATGTCAGACATACGCGCGTTCTTTAAAGGGGGTGCGGGCATTGTTGAAAGACCCGAAACAGATAGCAAACAAACATTGGAAAAAAGAAAAAATAGGCAGTCATGATCAGCTGGCATGAATAATCTGAGTAAACAACATTTCAGCAGTGATATAGGAAACTTCAGAAGTCATATCAGCCCCTCGCAATCTTTATTTCACACATATTTGAAAATTGAAAGGCACTCATCCTGAAGGACTAGTGCAGTCTTGCAATATGTTTGTACCCAGCTTTTTACATAACTTTCCTTAAATAGAACATTTATCAAAGTTGCACATCATTATAAATTATGAAGGATAAAAGAGTAAGCACAAAAACTAAAAATGTAACTGAAACTGGTGGGTTATCGAAACCTTGATGATAACAAGATTGTACAAAATCTGGTTTCCAGGACATGTAATGCACTGATCAAAATTTCACATAAGCTTTTGCATTGAATGTCAGCTAAAGTGCACAGTTATTGAAGAGTCAGACTAAGGCAGATTAAATATAAGCTTAACTGACTGTTCTAAATCATTCTGCTCATCATGTCTTGGCAACGTTTATCAAAGAATGGCCAGAAAAATGAGATATTCACATCATAATCAGTATCATTTTTCTTAATCAGAGCTTCAAATTGCAATTGAATGAACAACTGTGCTTCTAGTTATGTAAACATGCATTTGTTTCATGTTCAATATCAAATAATTACCAATTTTATGACTTTACATCAAAAGAGTCACCTGTCATAGAAAAGTTCTTGTTTCCAATGACAACATTGACGGGTATCCAAATGTACAGAAATATATGCATTTTTATAACAATAATTTACGAACCCGTCAATAAGGGAGACAACCGCTACAATGTTTTGCAATTTTTACAACGTTTTGTATATATGCAACACCGTGTTGTTATTGCGGGAACTTCGAAAACCAACAAAGAATAAAACCCACTTTTTTTCCCCAGAATAAAACGTTATACCATAATAATCTAAATTGCTTCATATGTTTACTTGTTGGACTATTGTTAATAATATTCCTGGTAAGCGATTAACAATAAAGGTAGGACGAATTGCCGAAGATGTTCAATAAATGAAAACCTATAAAAATCAGTTAAAATCTTCTCATTTTTGCGCCCATGTGGAATAACTTTACAATTTGTTGTAGAAAAGATTTATGTCAATATTATACATTTTGAACTGTTTCCAAAATGTATTTTTTAAATTACATAAAAGTGTTAACTAGCTTCTCATGACCTGGATTTTCACCACCATGTCGCGTATTGGGACCAGTATCGTGTTTTGATTTTGACATAATTTTCGTACTTTAGAGGACCGTTCGGAGTGTCAAAAATTAACCAAATAAGGTAGTTTTACATGAAGTTAATAACAGGTTTAAATCCCTTAAAACAGTTTTGGCCAATATTATATTATAAACTTAATAAACACAAATATTTGCCATTTTTTTCAAGAAGTTAGCACGCAGGTTCACCGTGCACATGATTTAAGCGAAATGTGGGATATGCCTCGGTTTTACATCCAATCCAGACTGTGATATTCCCATTCAACATGCGTAAATAATGTGCGCATCAGGCATTTGTTCGTATTTGATGATAATTACATTTACCAACCCACATTTAAATTTAGATTGTATAAATCCGGTGAAAGTAAATTTATGTGGATAATCAACTCACATTTTATACCTGAATTAAAATGACTAATTTGTTTACAGACAGTGAGACATACAAACTCATTGTTTTCACACACATAGTTCTAGCTTTTCTAAACCTCATTCAGACACAAGTTAAAATTGGCATAGCATCTTTTATATGTGAAAGACAGGGCTCAGGGTATGACTATGATTGTCATTCCCATTCAATAAGATGTATTGTAAGGATGAAATAAAGGAGTTAGTTACAATCAAGGTAGATGGATATAGGGTAATTATATTGATTATCACACTCAAACATAAATAAAGATTGCAAAAAAGAAAAACATTAACTACCAACCCAGGAGTTACAGGAATTTGATGAAACTGAATTTTGTTTAAGGCCTAATTATTATGTGAATGTCATGGTTGACTGACCAAAAAAAATTAATTGACTAAAACCTGTAAATAACGAATCAAATTGAGGCAACATAATTAACATTAAGTGGTGTTGTCTATGATGTATATGATGCTTGTTTTTACAGACAAATGTCATTCTGTGAATACATGTATATGTATTTTCCACTAAATAAAATATTATAAATCTTTGATTTTTCAGACTTCAACGATTGTATGATTTATAAGGATGGCAAATGAAACTGGTAAGCCTTACTTTTAGCTCGGCTGTTTTCGGAGAAAACCTGAGGTATTGTCATAGCCAGCTCGTATTCCGCCGTCCGCGTCGACCAAAAACTTGAACATTGTCCATAACTTGTGTAATATTGAAGATAGCAACTTGATATTTAGCATGCATGTGTATCTCATGGACCTGCACATTTTGAGTGGTGAAAGGTCATGGTCATCCTTCAAGGTCAAAGGTAAAAAAAAACATTTTTTTTTTTTCAAAACTACACCTGCAGCCGAGCGTTGGCATCCGGTCTGCGGTGCTCTTGTTTAAGTTACTTATCACTACATTTTATGTTGTTTGTAGAGACTGGTTGATCAAATCAAACATAAGTACTGTTTATATAATTTATAGCATTTATCATTCTTAAACATTGCTTAGACGCTTGCAACATTCATTGGGTAATTAAAAAACAGAATTTGATTTCTGCTAAGTACAATTTAAGTGTTTTTATAGAGCAAACATGTGAAGCTTTGTGTTTTGTTGTATACAATGAGCTGATCTCTGGCAATAGCTTATCTGGTATGACACTGTCATGGAATTTTTCGTTTGAAGGAATTATCGTCTAAACAAAAATCCAGTCTAGGTTCAAAAAGTCGTCCCTTGACTACACAGGCTAATCTGGTATTATACTTTACGCACATGCATAAAGCCCGGTTTTCGGGGAGCCTGGCTCAAATATACACTGTTCTTGCAGATGAATGTGAACTTGAAGAGTTGACTGCCTTTCTTGAATCTTCGGATGATGACATCAATGCAGGACATGAAGAGAAGACATCTCAACAGAACACAAATGAAGGTATGCTTTCATAGTTTTCAATGGTAGTTTAGGCAGCTAAATAACATAGATAAAGGTCTGTTCTTTTTGTTACTTAAATATTTGCATAAATTAAACGTGTGTCAGCGACAATGTGCAGCTTGTAACACTTGTGCAATAATCATTGTACCATGTACCCATAAACATAGAATTTTGGTGGAAATCAGATGTTGAATTTTTTTACCAAATTCAGAGTAATTAATTTGTGTACTTATTATTTTGTATGTACTGTAAAAACGCAGTCATAAGTCTACCCGCTCATAAGTCGGGGGGTATAAAATTGGTTCGAAAATTTGACATTTCAGGTATGTGCACTTCATAAGTCGGGTCAAAATTACAAGAAAATTGGAAAATCAGCGTCAGTAAAATTGCGACCCTATCAAATTCCTTGTCCGATTCTGTGACGCAACTTTATTGTATAACATTTTAATTATTTTTTAACAAACCAGATATTATAGTAGTTACAAATATTATTACCTTGCAATCGATTTACTAGTAATAATCCAACAAAACGTCGTACCATTATTTACGATAAATGTGTTTAGAATTTCGGTAACAAATGTGTACGCCATCGTAAGGAATTGTACAAGGAGTTGGTAAATCTTAATTAATCTGCTTCTCGGAAATTCCGAGATAAATTTATTCGTCGTTTACAAGCTTATGCCGAGTAATTACGGCTACTCGGGACTCAACTTGCGTAAAACACGTGTTCAATTAACCGTTAAACTCCACCTCCGTTTGCTGCAAAAGATTCGAAAGGCGGAGCTAAGCACGTGGTGTTACATAATTCGACGGTTGCCATTGAGTTACAAACACCCGATTGGTTTAGCGTGTTGATTGCTAAACAAAGGAAGCCAATTTTGTCGGCAAGAACGGTTTGGCTTTATGCCTTCAGAGAGGAAGTGGCTTTCCTTTGATGACGTCAAACTGTCCATTCACACAGATTGAGAATTTTCGTGAGACTTTCAATAGGGTCCTTGGTCATTTGTTTACATGTTCAGTATAGAAAAAACACCTGCTAACATGAAAACTTTGGATTAAATTATCAAAATAAAAACACTGTTGCAAACTGTGATTATATTAATTGGTAAGTATCAGTTTAAAGACGACGTTTTATTTGTCGTAAATCAGCGAGTTTTCTATACAA